>JAWZYV010011799.1:0-209370 GCA_038373885.1 Cheiracanthium punctorium | reverse complement strand
TCATTTCAACTACAGAATTTAATTATGAAATGAACTTGCGTTTTGACTAGTGTTTACAGGTCTGGAATTTTCGTTTTTACGGAATAGATGCGAATTTATGCGAAGTTTCGTTATAATTGCAAACAGATGCGCAATAAGTAAATTTCTCAAGGCGAAATTAAGGGAGAATCGTATTTTTGAAACTCAATCAACTTTACGTCGAAGGGCTTGGACTGAAGAAGTTCAAAACAATTTTTGAACGAAACGCGTATCCTTTTTCCTTTTACTTCTTATGTGTGTTTTTTACAAAGTTTTTTAATTACTTTATCGTTTAACACCAGTATTTTGAGTGTTTTTTCAGTTTTTCAGTTCAAATGAGCTTCATATTTGAGCCGTGCTTGAAATTAACGAATTGGAAAATTCAAGTAACCCATTTCCTGACCATTTGTGGAACAAATAAGAAAGTCTTAACTCTTAACCAGCAAAGTAAGGAGATTTAATTTATACAGAATGCCAAAAAAAACGCATGAAAAACATTTCAATAACTTAGCGCGTGAAATTAAGTACAGTGCTCAATTATATTACCGAACTGTGGCACTTTAAATTATATTGCTTATAAGCTTTAAAAATTTTCTTCAGAGCACTTCCTCAAAATGAACGTAGAGATGGATGAGAGACAATTTTGTGCTAGACGAGACAAAGATTGACAGCTTTTTTGAGAGACGAGACAAAGCTTTTAGGCTCTTTTGCGAGACTATTTTCCGTCTCGCGTCAATCCATAAATGCACTCATTGGTGGGTGTTCACCCTTTTTCACTGTTTAATGTTACAATCAAAGGACAGGAAGGAAAATCCCGATGCTAAGCACGTATTGGCAGCTAGTAAACTCTAGGACAGGGATGGGCAAACTTTTTCGGTCGCGGGCCAAAAATCTAAAAAAAAAGTTTGGCGGGCCAAGATAAATTTTTCTAAAATTTTAAGAACAATATACAAGTATTACAATTCAAATATGTTAATGAGATGAATGAAATAGAGATTTCATCTTTAAAAGTTCTTTATATTGAGGTTCGAAGTGAGATGCACTGATTCTAAGGAACGAGGCTAAATGCTCATCTCTAAGTCTACTTCTGAAAGAATTCTCTCTAAGGTTCATAGTTGAAAACACTTATTCTCATATATAAGATGAAGCAAACGTAGCAACTGATTTTCTGAGCGTGAGATATTAAATTTGGGAAACTTAATTTCGATAATGATTTGTAAAACTAACTTTGGCATATTTAGAAACTGCTTGAGATGATTGTTAGATTGCAATTCAATTAATTCAAGCTGCAAATCTGACCTCACTGCTTCACGATTTACATTGAAAGGCATGGTAAAAATATCCAATTCTATTTGAATGGCACTGGAATCTTGAAATTTGCGTTCGAACTCAAAATGCACTTTTTTCAAGCCATCTTCATAATTCTTAATATGGATATATAATATAAATATAAATATATATATATATTCTTTCAATTTCCGTCGAACCGGCCAATTAAAATTCCACCCGCGGGCCGGATAAAACCTTTCGGCGGGACGTAGTTTGCCCATCCCTGCTCTAGGAGCTAGTAAACTCTTGGGAGCTAGTAAACTCCAAACTTTGCTGAAGTAGCTTTACAGGGAACCCAATAAGTAGCATAGAAGAACATTTCTTAATTATGCAGAACATTTATAATTCTCCAATTATGAAACCGTCGTTAGGGACAGAAGAACGTCCAAGTAGTCAAATGTGGAAATTGAAACAAAACAGCTGTAAATGAGCATTGAATATAAATTTTAAGCGTACAAAAGTGTTTTACACGTAGCCCATGCTAGTTTCAGCGAAGACTTAAAATTTCATTCTTTCTGCGAATATTTTTTTATTTGCGGAAACTCCGTACCTCTAATAAATGTTAAATGTTCACAAAAATCTGGTAAAGAACAAATCCATAAAAGGCACAATCTAATGTTGCAGCGAAACTAGAGATTAAACTCTGCGGAAGCTGTTTAGCTCTACGTATTGTATCAGCACAAAGTTACTTAGTGAATGAATGTAGTCACTACAAAATTATGTATATCAAATTTCAATCTTTCCAGAGTTTTAAACATGGAAGTCCGAGACACTCAACCTAAAAACTAAAAATTCTGACGATAAACTGCTTTAACAAAAACATTAATATACAGCTCAAATTAAGCTGCATCTAGAAAGTTCCATATACAACAAACTTTAAGGTTTGGCACCGCAAAAAGTAATACAAGTAATGAAATGTCATTTGTACCATCCCACTGAGGATTACAAATACTGCTCGGCGAAAAATTAAAAAACAATTATATACACTATTCACGTTACAGAAGACTTTAAATGATACGTACAAATTAAGCAAATTTAGAAAATCCGCACAAACCTAAACGTAAAATTCAATGAACCTTTATAATATTGAAATAAAAAAATAATGCACAAAACTACTCACCGCTCAATCAGACATGTATCACCTGCTGAATATTCAGATCACAAGTATTAATCAATAGCTGAATGGTGAAATGGCCAAACAGGCCAAGCCAGCTAACTTAAATAGTGCTGAGTGCTGTCCATGTGCTGAGGTACAAAGGTGAGAACCACGTAAATCGGAAATATCTCGATTACTTAACGGCTGCCATTGGAACTCCAGCGAAGATTCTTTCTAACTTTCCGCATCATTTACGTCACACTAGTGATACAGAGGTGAAATAATGACATGGGCTGCATTCGTAAACGACAAACTCTTTGCACGAGTTTTCGTAAGAAAACTGGAATGTGTGTGTTTAGTGCTGTCAGTGGTTATCAGTTTCTTTAGTCTTTTCGAACAACTTCAGTTTATTTAGTTTCGTCGCCTAGGAGACGTGTTTGTTTACAATTCGCGAATACGTTAACTTTGCTGAGGAGAGTTTTTAGCACATCTATATAAATAAAATTAGACTTTTGTCTGTACATTTCTTGGAATTCAAAAATTTTGCGATTTCTATCCGTTTCAAGCACCCGGGAATCCGATGCGACCCTCAAAAAAAAGTTTGTCTGTCTGTCATTCTGTCCGTGACGCTTTTTTTGTTTAAGCATCACGTAAAAACGACTGAAGCGAATGATATGAAATTGGGTGCCGTGATAGGTGGTCACTCAACTTAAAACATAGGCGTCGAATTTTTAAAAAATCTTGATTAGATTTTCAGATTTTGCGAAAATCGTTTCAAACTGCGTAAATTTGTGTTCAAGCATCACGCAAAAACGACTGAAGCGAATGATATGAAATTGGGTGTCATGATAGGTGGTCACTCAACTTAAAACATAGGCGTTCCATTGTTAAAAAATTTTGATTGGATTTTGAGATTTTGCGAAAATCCTGTCAGACTGCGTAAATTTGTGTTCAAGCATCACGTAAAAACGACTGAAACGAATGATATGAAATTGGGTGTCGTGATAGGTAGTCACTCAACTTAAAACATAGGCGACCAATTTTTAAAAAATCCTGATTGGATTTTGAGATTTTGCGAAAATCCTTTCAAACTGCGTAAATTTGTGTTCAAGCATCACGTAAAAACGACTGAAGCGAATGATTTAAAATTGAGTGACATGATAGGTGGTCACTCAACTTAAAACATAGGCGTCGAATTTTTAAAAAATCTTGATTGGATTTTGAGATTTTGCGAAAATCCTTTCAAACTGCGTAAATTTGGGTTCAAGCATCACGTAAAAACGACTGAAGCGAATGATATGAAATTGGGTGTCATGATAGGTGGTCCCTCAACTTAAAACATTGTCGTCGAATTTTTAAAAAATCTTGATTACATTTTGAAATTTTGCGAAAATCATTTCAAACAGCATAAATTTGTGTTCGCACATCACGTAATAACTTCAAAGGTGAAAAAATGATATTTGGTGAAATGATAGGTGGTCACTCACCTTAAACTATAAGCATCTAATTAAAAAAAATCGATCAGATTTCGAGATTTTGTGAAAATCGTTTAAAACTGAGTGAATCTTTGTTCCCGCATTACGTAATAGCGACTAAAGCGAATGATATGAAATTTGGTCACACGATAGATGGTTGCTCAACATAAACTATAGGAGTCCAATTTTTTAAACATTTTTATTAGATTTTGAGATTTTGTGAAAATTCTCTCAAAATACGTTCAATGATGATTTCTTCAAACTTCACGTAATAACGACTAATACGAATGATACGAAATTTAGTGATAGGATAGGTAGTTGCTAATCTTAATTTATAGGCGTTGAATTTTAAAAATATTTTGATTACATTTTGAGATTTTGCGAAAATCGTTTTAAAATGCTGAAAATTGTTCCAGCATCACGAAATAAAGACTGCAGGGAATGAAACGAATTCGGGTGACATGATAGGTTGTCACTCAACTTAAATTCTAGGCTTCCAATTTTTCAAACATGTTGATTGAATTTTTAGATTTTGCGAAAATTATTTCAATATGCGTCAATATTCGTTCGCGCATCACATAATTACGACTAATGCGAATGAAATGATATTACTTAGTTACTCTCTAACCTGTAATATTTTAACAATACATAAAAATTATAATTTCGCTTTCTTTACTTTGGCAACATACTACATTCATTCTGTGTACTCCTACAATGCTGACGAAAGTTCTTGCTTTTTGGAAATTTGCATTCACTAACCCGTTGAGGACGGGTACATCAGCTAGTACTCAATATAAAATCAACAGGATTTTTAAAAGAAAGAGTGGCCATAATTGAAGTGCACAGATCAAAATTTAGGAATTTCAACTCAAACTTCATTCTTTCAAAAGTATTTAGCAAGAGAAATTCAAATTTCGCAAATAACGGTTTAAATCAACTTCAATCTCGACACTAAAGCATGAATTTTTGAATTTACTAAAATGAAAAATACAAGAAAATGATTAACTTTGAAAAAGTATGTACCTTCGTAGCAGTTTCTAACGTATACCTCAATTTCCTCCTCGAAAAGCTAATATTTGCAGCTTCAGCAAACGTAAAATACTTTTCATAACATTAGTATTCCATAACAACGGACGCCATTTCTAAACAGAAACAACGGGCAGAAAGTAAAACTCAACGAACCTAATTCGTTCTCAGTTTACTTCGTTTGAAACTAACTGCACTCAGTTTTGTATACGAACGCTCTAGTTTTTAAACTGAAAACACTCAGTTTCCTTTACGAACACCTTAGATTGAAACTCGTTGCACGAGTGCAACTCGTTTGGCGTTTACGAATGCGGCCACTGTGCCTACTTTGGGTGCATCCGTAAACGACAAACTCGTTGCACGAGTTTTCGTAAGAAAACTGGAATGCGTGTGTTTAGTGCTGTCAGTGGTTATCAGTTTCTTTTGACTTTACGAACAACTTCAGTTTATTTAGTTTCGTCGCCCAGGAGACATGTTTGTTTACAATTCGCGAATGCGTTAATTTTGCTGAGGAGAATTTTTAGTACATACTCGAAACAAAATCAACAGGATTTTTAAAGGAAAGAGTGGCCATAATTGAAGTGCACAAATCAAAATTTAAGAACTTCAACTTCATTTTTTCAAAAGTATTTAGCAAGACAAGTTCAAATTTCACTAATAACGGCTGCATTCGTAAAAGACAAACTCGTTGCACGAGTTTTCGTAAGAAAAAGAATAAAATTCGTAAGAAAACTGGAATGTGTGTGTTTAGTGATGTCAGTGGTTATCAGTTTCTTTTGACTTTACGAACAACTTCAGTTTATTTAGTTTCGTCGCCTAGGAGACGTGTTTCTTTACAATTCGGAATGGGTTAATTTTCCTGAGGAGAGTTTTTAGTACATACTCAATATAAAATCAACAGATTTTTTAAAAGAAAGATTGGCCATAACTGAAATGTACAGATCAAAATTTAGAAATTTCAACTTAACCTTCTCTTTTTCAAAAGTATTTAGAAAGAGAAGTTCAAATTTCGCTAATAACGGTTTAAATCAACTTCAATCTCAACACTAAAACATGCATTTTTTAATTTACTAAAATGAAAAATAGAAGAAAATTATTAGCTTTGAAAAATTATGTACCTTTGTAGCATTTTCTAACGTACGCATGAATTTCCTCCTCGAAAAAATAATATTTGCAGCTTTAGCAAACGTAAAATGCTTTTCACAACAACATACTTTTCCATAACAACGGACGTTTACTTCGGACAAGTTTACTTCGTCTGAAACTAATCGTACTCAGTTTTCTATACGAACGCTCTAGTTTTTAAACTGAATGAACTCAATTTCCTTTACGAACACCTTAGATAGAAACTCGTTGCTGCACGAGTGTAACTCGTTTGACCTTTACGAATGCGGCCTTTTTTGGAACGCGGCCTTGAATAGTGAAAATAAAATATTTCAATTTTAGCACGCTCGTTTTTGTGAACTCGTAGGGACTACTTAAATAGTCTGCAAAGTGAGAGTTTGTAAAATCGAATACTAACGGCCTTATTCACCAAGCACTTGACACGCGGATTAAATCAAACTCGCGTGTTAAAGTCATGGGTAAGATATCTTACCGATGACTATAATTGGTGAATAAGGCTATTTAATAATTTTTGATGGTGTTTCTGAGACCACTTGCAAGTTCATAAAATTTGTAGTGTTCGAAAAAAGAGGTTTCTTAAAATCGAGTGTAGACGGTAGTATTTAATTTCAATCAAATATAATCTGGGCAAGTTCTCTAAGAAATAACTGTAAAATGGGATTTTATTATGATACTTCAATTATTGTTTTTTTTTCTATTCTAAATAAAAAAAAGTAACGTCGGCTGTCGCCGCCGCCTCCACCGCCGCTGTCAAGAGCTTGTTCGGCTATCTCCTCCTAAACAGTGGGGATTTGAGTTTCGAATAAGGTGTACACGGATTCTGAAAATTCCCAGGAACCTGATAAGCTGACTTAAATTTCGAAAATCGAATTATTTTAGAAGATATTAATAGAAAACGGAAAAAATAAACATAATGGTTGCCAGATTTGGCATAAAATCATTCATTCCCTTGCAACAAAGCAAGTCCACGTATGTAGAATCGCGTGAAATTGACAGAAATGAAGTAGAATTATTTCCATTTTTCGCCAAATTAACCCATTTCTCCCCAGATATTTTTGCGACTTCCATTTTTGCTAATACGAGAAATAATAGATAAATTTCTGATGTCAACTTCTTGCACAAAGAAGGATTTCTTATAAAATTATCTATATGTATAAAAATGAATGTTTGTGGGTGTGGGTGTATAAGTTGAAAAACTCCAAAACTGTTTGGCAAATCACCATGAAATTTGGTACACTTAAGTCTTTTGTCACGGAGAAGGTTTTTATTCCATCCATTTTACTCTAGCTCGCCGCTAGGTGGCGCTGCAGAACGTCAAATTCTATTCAACCGCTTGCTATGAAATTACAGTTTAGCTTATTTTGACGAAAATTGGTGCGTATGGATATTTGAACAGGTAGAATATTTTTACACTTTTTGTTTTGCCATGACTTGCTGCTATATGGCGCTGCAGAACGTCGATTTCTATTCCGTTCGACCGCTTGCTATGAAAATACAATTTAACCGATTTTGATGAAAATTGGTACACACGGATATTTGAAGCCGTAGAATATTTTTACACTATCCATTTTGCTGTAACTTGCCGCTAGATGGTGTTGCAGAACGCCGAAATCTATTTCGTTTAAGCGCTTGCCGTGAAAATACCGGTCAACCAATTTTGCTGACAATTGGTACACAGCATTTTCGCCAATCCCAACCGCCCGGAAGAATACCGCGTCTGCGCATGCTCAGCGAGATCGAGAGACCGGAAGTTTACTCTAAGATTGTTATGTAGATTGTTTTAAATGCTCTACCTTTGTGTTCATTTTTAAAAGCTTTTAAAATGCCCTTAAAATTACCTGATAATTACACTTATAAGCAGGTAAAGTGCAGCGCTGATGAAAAAGTTTACAGAGTGAAAGAAATCATCGATAAATCATCTGCAGAGGTAAGTGTTTTGTTTTTATTTCTGATTGTATTTATTCTTATATGGTCTTTGAAATAAACATTTTCAATAATGAATATAAACAAATATACTGGTATTTTTCTACTTACATGTACTACATTTTTAAAAAAAATTCGGTTGATTTAAATAAATTTGTAAGTATCAGGTATTTTTTGAATGTTTTAAAAATAAAAGTAACTGCTCTGTAATAATAGGATGCAATAAATAAGTTACATACATTGTTTTGTTTTTCTTTAAATAAATAACTAAAAAAAACTTTAAAAAAATAAGCTGATAAATATATATAACAGGTAAGTATTAAATATATACATCCATTTCCATTAGTTTTGTACTTTATTGTTTTTAAATATCTATCTGATCTATTCTTCTACACATGTCTCAAAAAAGTAATGAGATGTTTCATAACATTATGTTAGTTAATTTTGTATATATAATGAGAAATGTAATTAGGCATTATTTATTCTGTATTATACACACAGGAGTTTTATCAACAAGAACAAAATCAAAGAAACAAAATCTGTCTCACTTAGTACACAGATTAAAATTAAGTAATTGCACCAAGAATTAAAAAAAAATTCAGGAAGTGTTTACAAGCTGCACTACACATTGATATAAATTTGAAAATGGTGCCTTTTATGAAACTTCCAGAAAAAAAATCTTAAACATGAAAGTGCACAGCAAAAATTTTCTAACAGACAAGTAATTCAAAAATTTTAATTTTAACGAATTTTTCTGAAAGTTTCATAACTAATACAGGTTTATCGTTTATTTTAGTGCGGTACAACTCTGTAGCGTAGCCAGGATTTTATTTTGAGGGTGGGGCTGGGTATCAAATTCTAAGGTAATTAAAGTGTTCCATTTTTCGCCCCTCCCCCCTTCTCACTGTCTATGCTCCTAGTACAACTTGTAAATAGACATTTTAAAAATATTGAAGTTGCTCATAGTTAGTTCTTTCATATTTATGTACCGAAATCTTGTGTTCTTTTCAAGCTGCACCATTAAATATAGTGATGTTGCATACAAATAGGGCTGTCCCCACCCCCTCCCTCTTCTGAAAGTCACATAATGTAGCATACACCAAGGCGTCTAAATATAATTTGGAGATTAATTAAAAATATTAATTTTTCTGCATCTGGTAACAGGAACAGTGTGGCATGGCAGTAGGTGCTGCTGATTATTTTAAAATCACAGATAAATCTCGCAAAATTTAAAAGTTTTTTTTCTTCCAGAACATGAATTTTTTAATAATTATGTATTTTTTAGATATTAAGTATTGCAGTTTTGAGGCCCAAAAATTTTTTTTTCTGTAGACATGGGTTTTATGGCCCTATTCTATAATCGGACCCTGATTGGACAAAAGGTAGCCGAGAGGGGGGAGGGGGTTGTTACAAATCTGCATTGGAATTTGAAAAATTGGTGACTTATTCTATATTTCTGTGGAATCTTGCATGTGTGCACATACGAATTTAAATTTGAAAAATTATAATGAAGGCATATTAATAAAATAGCATCCTACTATACAGTTATGTTGATACCTGACTCATTGACTGGAACAATTCTGGTTCAGCCACTCCAAGATAAAACTTTTACCACCATCACTCCAAAAAGATTACAAAGTTCTGTACAACAAAGTAATAAAATCTATGTATCATTTGAAATTTTTCATAATAATGTATAAAAATAAAGAAAATAATCTGCACTATTCTAAAAATCTGAAAATCCACCTGTTCCCTAATTTTCAAACGAATTTTCACTATTTTCATCTCTATTTTATTTCCAAGAGTTAAAATGAAGTTAATCATATGTGTGAAAAAATTAGGTGTTGCAAGTGATAATGGCATCATACTGAAGTCCTGGTTATCAGGCTTTGAAGGGAAAGTTGCGATTCCAATTAGTTTACAATAGATTTTCTCGATTACCAAGTTAACTCTTTTTGACAAATAAAATGATTTCCACTGCATGAATTATTCATGTAAGAATGGATTTTCTTAGCAAAATATAATCTTTCAAATGTGAAAACTTTTTGCACGTTTATAAGAAAATGCAGTTTTGATTTCGGTATGTACCATAATAAAAATTGAATGTGAAGTTATTCTTTTTTAAGTGACTAAGATGGAATATAATAATATATTGAGTGTAGACCATCTTTTCTAGAACCCATTGTAATTTCCTCCACACCATGATGGGCTTTGACTTCTAGTAAATATATATATCTATGTAGCCTATGTAAATGCAAATGTTTTATTACTGTATTTCCTTTTAGATTTGGATGGATAAATTATGCAGTGCAAGTCATGTAACATGGAGAGTATTAAAGACATATCCAAGATCTGGCGAATAGAAAACAGAGACATATTCCCACGAAGACTCCTCGCCTTGACCTTGACCATACAAGCAAGGTATCCTAGCAGAGAATATCATTCTGTTTTTTGTGTTTTGTTCATGTGTGCTCTACTGCCGATGTGTATGCAAGTTGTGTAAAATGGCCGCACAGTTCAAAAAGGTTGCATGTTTTTATTGCAATGAGCAAGTTTTGATTGTAGTTTATTCAGGGAACGTTAAGGTCACAGATAAATTTTGGTTTCTGATCCTGGTGCTGCAGATTGATACAGAAAATTCTTCTACTGGGGATGTCATTTATTCAATGTTTGTTTACGTTTTAAGCCTAATGGCCAACAGCTCAGAATAGCTATTATAGCTTATCCAAAAATTCTACTAGTAACCATCTAATTTGGACAGGAAGAAAGTAAACATATTTATTTAACATCATAAACATACATATTCAGTTGCATGAACAGACACAAATATATACGAAACCTTTCAAAGCGAGCATCTGTTACAAACTTATCCTTTGGAATAACCGATGACCACAGCTCAGATAATGCCGATGTCCTTTTCTTCATTTACAATATAAACCCTTCTGGTTCATTTACAATATAAAAGTTTTACTAGCTGCTGTTATGACTTTTCCCATTTATTTCACACCAAAATCTACAAGATATAAGGGTTTCTCTGATAAAAAAAAATCATTTTTAAAATATTTTTTTTTGCCACAACGTAATGCGGAACAATACAATTAAATTGGCGGGTTAACATTGTTTTACCTACACCAGCTGATTCAGAGGTGTCCTTCTTCTCGACATGAAAGGACCCCATTAACATGTGTAACAGTCATAACTACGTCTTGCCAAAATTTGCTTTGTGGTCCTTAATCTTGCCTTGTGGATAACTAACAAGTTCCTTATTTGCTATCGTATATAAATTGTATCACATGAATTTTATTAAAAACTAGCTGAAGTACCCGTTCTTCGCACGGGAATGAATGGACTTTTTGATATTACGATTTGTGGTGATTACTATTTATTGTAATAAAGAGATATAGCAAAATGGATATCGCTTTATATTGTGTTCAATAACCATGCATACCGAATTTCAAGGCAATCGTTTGTACGGTGCAGAAGGTCATGCGGCGTAGCGCAATATAGTGGCGAGTTTTAGCAAAACGGATACGGCGGAAATATTCTTCGCATTCAGATATCGATGAATACGAAATTTCAGGACGAACGGCTGGACAGCCCTGTGAAGTTCATGTGTTGACGCGACATCTAGTGGCAAATTATATAGGAAAATGGATAGCGCCAAACTCTTCCCCGTGTTCAAATATCTATGTATACCTATTTTCATAGCGATCAGTTGCACAGTCAATTGGTTAAATAATCTAGTGGTTAATTAATGATTTGCTACAGTGCCGTCAAGTGGCGAGTTATAGCAAAATGGATAACGCCAAAATATTCTCATTGTTCAAATAGCTATGTATACTGATTTTCATAGCGACCGTTTGAATGGTCAAGAATTTGGCCTGCTGCAGCGTCATCTAGTGGCGAGTTAAAATAATAATGCATTGCAGTGCCATCTAGTGGTGAGTAACATCAAAAGGAACACAGTTAGAATATATTCTTCGTGCTGAAATCTGTAAGTATAAGAAATTTTATGCCGGTCAGTCGAACGGTATAGAAGTTGATGCGTTGCAGCGCCATTTAGCGGCAAGTTACAGCAAAATGGATAGTGAAAAATATTCTCCGTGTTCTAATATCCGCGAGTACCAAATTTCATCGAAATCGGTTGGACGATATTCGCATAGTAAACGGCTAAACGGAATAGAATTCGACGTTCTGCTGCGCCACCTAGTGGCATGTTAGAGGAAAACGGATAGCATAAAAAAAATCTCAATGATAAGACTTAGGTGAACCAAATTTCATGGTGCAACGGTGCTAGAGTTTTTCAACCTCATACACACATACCAACATTCATTTTTATCTATAACCAGTGTCATTATATATCCCAGTCTCAAATAAAATCCAGTTTCAAATCTAAGCCTCGCCAAAGTGCCAACATACGCCATTTTGCAAGCGTTTGTTCAGGAAATCATTCGAAGCATTGACTTAGCAGCAATCAATATGGAAAATGGTTCGACCGCGAAAAAGTAAAGCAAGCCTTTATTTCAAAAGTGAAATCCCTTAATACAGCCGAAATTTTTAAAATTATCAACTATAACGTGTTTTATTCATCGTTACTCCGATGTAGTAAATGAGATTTCAATTTTCTGAAATTTGGCGGAATTCCCCCAACTTAAATCAATGTACTCATTTGGTGAGAATTCTGGAGATAGATCGCTTGAAATCCCTTAACAACTGCATTATTTCTTCACGGATCATTAAAATTTAACGCTGTATTCTAATAAAACCTTTACACTTGTTTTCAAAAATCTATTTCCTTAAGCTCTCAATAAATTGCGCCAAGCCGAAATCTGTGCAAACCGCTAGAACTCACTTTCTCAAAATCGGCATTTGAGCCATTTTATTTTTTCGCCAAACTAAAAAAAATTACCTATTAGCCTCGGAAATCTTCAATTCTTATTGTTTTGCGTATAAAACATTTCATTCCTGCTCCGATTTTCCATGCACACGATATTATAATTTAAAAAAAAATAACCTTACGAATATAAAGTAACAAAAAAAAATCGTTATTATTCTTTTATTTTTACTTTGAGAATTTAAAACATCTTATTCGGCAAAATCGCCAGACATGGCAACCACGATCCTTATTTCACACTTTTTTCACTACAGGGGTTACAATTACTTAAAGCTTTTTGCGTGGAGAACATAAAAAATCTCTTAAATTCTGGGAACGGGTGGACTTTCAAAGTTTTAAAGTGGACTATGATTTATTCTATATTATTTTACATATCTGTGCAAAATTTCAGGCTGATATGTCCATTTTTGTGGATTTGTATACAACTCAAATCCACAAACAAACAAACAAACAAACAAATAAACAAACAAACAAACAGAATTTCATTTTTATTTATAAGATAAACTACATTGCACTCATGTTTTAATTCTTTTTTCAGATTTGTACATGGTAGTAGGAGTAAGACAGCAGATCCTCTAATTCAAGATTACCAAGCTGTTATTACCTTTAAAAACCAGCATAACCATCCGAATCATTGTGCTGATAGCCTCAAACATAGAGACATGTCCGTAGATACAAAGGAAAACTTATGTTCTTTATTTCGACGGGGGCACAATCCGTCTTCAGATCATCATTCATTAAAAATGGATTTAATGCTAGAACACAGAGATAATTATTTTAAAGTTGCCGCTGATGGGCATTATCTTCCCACAGTATCTGTAGTTGATAAATTATATAAAAAGGAATTTTCACATGAGTATGGTAATTTTGAAGGAGATAAAATGTTTCAAAAATTAGAAGAAATGCTACAGGAATACAACAGCTATTCTGGTGGTTCTGTGAAATTTCACAGACAACAGATGAAAAACATTATTTTGTAGTTCTTTGCACACCAATTATGCTGCGTGTACATGCAAAAGTAGCACAAGCTCAGGAATTAGTGCTGTTAGATGCGGCTGGGGGAATGGACAAACAAAGACATAGGATATATGCATTTGTAACCCCGACTGTTGCTGGTGGTCTTCCACTCGGCATAATAATTACTGATTCTGAAAACGAATATGTTTTTACAGAAGCATTAGAGTGCTTTAAAAATCTTGTTATAGAAAAGCTTTATTTGCAGAAATTTCCTACTGTGTTTCTCACAGATAAAATAATTGAAAACTAAAAAATATTACTATATACTGAGTAAGGGTATTTATGTTGCAATTCACTTTACTAGTTTATATAAATTACCAGAATTGCATGTATCATTATTTCAAAATTTCTTTTGTATTAGTTTTGTTATGTTATTGCTAAATAAGCTTTTTTTTATCTATAAAGACTACATTACTTGTGCTTTTGTATGTTCATAAGACACTATGGTAATAATTATATAATGTTAATTTTGCAATTTTCTTTGAATGTTACTGCTACTGAAAAACAATAGACACACAGTAATAAGGGATTTTCTTTTTTTAGTTCAATATAAAAATATTGTTTTAATACTAAAGAATACTTCAGTATTATAATACTATTACAATTTACTATTGTAAATAGTATAATACTGGCACTGTCAACACTCCTTATATTGACCACACATTACAAATACCAGTGATAAAACCTGGACTGTAATTACAAAAAAATACTTTTATGAAAAACACAGATAAAGTGCAGTATGAGCATTTTCAGTGGCACAAAGAGTCCACCCTTTTTCAGCTGCAGCGCAACCGAAAACCAACAGCAAATCAGAGCCTCTCTTTATCCATTGGCACTTTTGAAGCTAAAGAATAGTGAACCCTTTTTACCATCTGAAAAGTTTATTACGCTTTATCTGTGTGTTTAATGCAAAGTATTTTATCGGTGGTCAGTCCAGGAATTTTTTCTAGGCTCCCATTTTTGTGAATTTCAATACTAATTTTGCGAAATTCAACACATTTTTGTGAATTTTCATACAAATTTTTAATAAAAGTCACTTTTTTGTTAAAATAATTGATACAGATTAAATTGTAAGTTAAAAGGCCATTGTTAAAACAGATTAAATTGTAAGGAAAAACAGACCCAGTTTTCGTTTGCATCGACCCCTGTTTATTGTACTTATATCATAACACCAGTTTTGTTAATAATCCCCGAGTGTGTATACCAATATGCTGTATTTCCGAGTCTGTAGCATTTTTTCAATGATGGCAATGAAAAGGTTAAACATGGGTTCAAAATTACAAATGAATGGGGGGGGGCGTAAAGGAATGACCCATCTCTGGTAAAAATCCTTCATCTTCTTCTTGAAATTTTGTCATGCGAAGCTCAGATGTAGTCTTCAATGTTACGGTAAAACTTTTGATAAAGGAAAAAAATTAACTAACCACACACTGAAATATATGTTTAATTTCATAAAATTTTATTTGTAATACCACTGATAAAAGTAATTTGAGTATTGAGTTGGAATCTTAGATATAAAATTTACCTATTTTTATGCCACCCAATCCAAATAACAAAACATTTCTTGCTTCATACCTGCTTCATGTATATGCAAATAATATAATTGCACCAATGAATTTTTAAAAAAAAATATCTGTGTAAGTTTCATAAGCGTAAAGTTCTCAAAATTATTGGGGGGGGGGCACAACCACATATATTCATGTCAGTGGAGTAGCTAAGGGGGGGTTATACCCCCCATGAGGAATTTTTTGCCATACAAAATGTATGTTCCTCACTCCCTTATCATACACCCGTACCGTATACATATATGTGAGTTGCAGAAGTCGTCCCTTCCCCATGAAAAATTTCTGGCTACGCCACTGATTTATGTACATATAACTTACTCTTAACTGCCAACTAGTACGAAATAGAATTAACCACTTTTTCTACATGATTTTTCGGCTTAAAATATTGCAAAATTTTTGTGCTGCGCGCTCGAGCTGGTTACTATTTTGAAAAAATAATTTTAAAATATACTGTTTACAAAAATTGGTTAATTATATTCCGTAGTAGTTGGCAGCTATGATTTACTATGTGTAAGTGTAAATAAATTATTGGAGGCGCTCGATCTCTATGGGTCCATAGAATTCTACACCTATGTAAGGTAAGTATCCATGTTAGTATCTTTCTACCATGTTATAAGTTAAAAATAGAAGCAAAGAAAAAAATCCAATAGGAAAAAAAAACATTTTCGATGAGATGGTGCATTTTAGACACATCTGAACTTTTCTTCATTACGTACTTTACATTGCATAATCTGATTTTAATTAACCAGAGCCTGGCGAGGGAAGCTTATTAGTAACATTGTGTGTTACGTGGCGTTACAATGAATACTAAATCATGATTGAAACCAAAAGAAGAAAATTTTTAAAAGTACAAGTAAAGGTTTTTTTTAAACGTTTGTAAATGGCATGAAATACTTTTTTTATGTTAGTATAAATTAGTTTTCTGTATTTAGTGGTAAATTATTGGATGGGCTCAGCCCCTATTCACACTTTATTGGGGGGGCTCGAGCCCCACGGGCCCATATAACTCTACGCCTATGGTAAGTTTACACCAAATTTGAAATAGAAAAACTGTGGATGATGCAATATTAACTTAAAATGCAAAATGCACAAATAAAAATCAAGATTAAATTATTAGAAATTGAGCATTTCATAAAGTTATTAAAATTCATTTGATTTAAATAATTTCTTAAAACTAAGAAGCAAAAACTTTAAATCTGTTTAATAATACTAATGTGAAATATTGTTTTTTTTTTAATAAAAAAAACCTTTAATAAAAAATTCAGAAATGTACATTAAAAGCCTTAATTTACGTTTCATATGTAAATTAAATTTATAATTCAACATTTTTGTTTTTATTTTTCATCAGCTAAAGCAAAATTGAAGATCTGGTAATAAAATTTGCATTTCAATATGTGTCATCTTCTATATTCATTATCACTATAATAAACTAACTACATTTTCACCGAACAGATGGCGCCAGCACCGTCCTTAAAGCTTTGTGCGATTTCCGGTCTCTCGATGTCGCTGAGCATGCGCAGACGCGGTATTCGCGCGGGCGGTTGGGATCAGCGAAAATGCTGGTACACATGGGTATATGAACATGGAGAATATTTTTAAGCTATACGTTTTGCTATAACGTGCCGCAACATGGCGCTGCAGCGCATCAACTTCTATACCGTTCGACCGTTCGCCATAAAAATTTTCTTGCTTACGCATTTGAGCACAGAGAATATATTCTAACTATTCATTTAGCTGTTACTCACTACGAGATGGCACTGCAGCGCATTATTACTTTAACTCGCCACTAGATGGCAATGTAGCGCACCAGCTTCGTGACCGGATAATTGATCTCTATGAAATTGATATATATAGATACCTGAATACGGAGTATATTTTCGTGTTATCCATTTTGCTATAAATAGCTACTTCATTGAGCTGTAGCACATCATTACTTTAACTCGCCAATAGATAGCGCTGCAACGTATCAACTTCTTACTTTAATTACACACGTACGTACGAACCGACGGCATGGAAAAACTGGAAAAATAGACTCGCCGCTGGTCAAAATGAGTTGCAGGAGCGTTTATATGATTGTGCTTGCTAGCTTACGATGAGATGCATCGAAAGCATTCTTAAAAATAAATTTAGCGGTAGTAAAAATCGTTTTTTTCGTCAAAATTTGCATTACTTCCTGATACTCCGTACAAGGAAGTAAAAAGAAAATACAGCTTCAAAGAAATAAAATTGAATAGGGACTATGTAAGTATATATCTTTTTAAGAAACATCTTAAACAGAAAATGAAAGATTAATTGTTACATGGGAAGAATATATATACATTTCAGTGTTCTCATCTGTAGAAAATGGTGTAGTTAATTTGTAAATTACCACCTTTTCAACGCTGAATTTTCTGGATACATCATAGAGAATTGTGTGTTGTTTGCTTCGCATTCGACAATCGATCGAGGTGAGGAAAGGTACTTTGAGATTTTGCTCAATGATCAAAAGGCTGTCCATGCGTTTAAAGAAAAACCAACTATAAGCCCCGTTACAGAGCCCTGTTCATACAAATTCATGACGATTTAGCAGCAAAGGGAAGAAAAGGGCGCATTCTATTTAAAAGTCATAGGATATTAAATAGGTTATGAGCCATTTAAAACAATGGATCACATGTATTGGCAGCTTGAATGAAGCAGAATCATGAGATGTACAGCTGCGGAAAAAAAGGCCCACCTATACTTTATTCAGCCATCGATCGTCGAACAGCAAAGTTAAAGGTACCAATCGTTTACGATTGAAGTACACTTTAATTTGCTATACATAAAAATTGCATAAGGGGCCGTCTTCATATTAAAATTCGCATACACTTTTTTTTCCAATAACAACCCCTAGATTTCACTTCATATTTCAAAAAGTTTGCTCATTTTAACCCCAGATACTAAGTTTCAATAAATTTCAACGGAAAATGAGTGCGTTATGAGCACCCAAAATCTCCCTCTCCCTGTTTTTTTCATACTTTAATTCATATCTCATTTAATATTGATAATAAGAAGCTGACTTCTATTCGTATTATTAGAACTAAACGACCCAAACATAATTTACTATTATTATAATTTTTAATAAAATATTAATATGAATTATGAATTATTAAAGTAATATTTAAAAAAAATTATGAATAGCAATCTAGCCAAATTTTGATGAAAATAGATGCAAAAATTGAATTTACATGGCTGTGCAAAATTTCAAATTTTTACGTTCAGTAGTTTAATTTATATTAAGTAAAATATGTTATTTTCCTGAGTTAAGGGATCATATGTAAATTTATAAAGCGACAATTTTTTGAAAATTGCGTAAAATGAACGTAAATTAGATTTCTTTAGTGCAAAACAGTAAAAGATAGCGGTATTAAAAAATATCAAATTCTGAAGCAAATACATTAGAGGTTTTTACATTTTGATGGTGATTCTATAAAGCGCCTATTGTTGCGTTCGCTACCATATCCCACCACATAAAATGTTTTCCATGTATAGAATTAGATGCAGTAGATGTATGTCTTCCAATATAACGTCCTATTTTTGATAAACTAATATCTTCAGCATTCCAGGCATGAATGTGACCTTTTTTAATACTGAAAACATCAGGTCTTTGAACTTCCCCATACTCAAACTATACTCAAACATTCAAAATCACGTTTTTCTGTCTAAATTTTCATCTGACTTTAAATTAAAATACCGCCAAAAGTCTTATAAGAATATTGAACATTGCAGACGATAATATTAAATGAAGAATGTGAAATAACAAACACAATGACAATATTGGGTCGGCAAAAAAGTAATTAAGTTTTTAACATAAAATTCAAACAAATTTTCATTCATGAAACCATTCTTCAAGTTCGACATAGCTGAATAACATTCATGTTTGTAGTCAGAAGAGCAGAGAACAGCCTCTCACTCCTGGCAACATTTCACCTGTCTAGTAGAACCTTCAAGAGAAATACTCAATAACAATTTCAAAATTAGAAACATTTTCAAAATTGTGAGCAGTCGTTTTGCATTTTCCCTTTAAATCATGTGTTCGAACCAAGGAAGTTATGGACTCACGGGTCATTTGAACCACTCACTAAATATTCTAAATTCTACGCCTGATATTCTTAGTACGATAAACTTAACTAGACTAGAAACAGTATTTTCCGTGAAAGTAATATTTATTTATTTTAACTCTCGTGAGCGAAACTAATGAAAGGCGAAAAGTTCGGAACCTACAAATAGCGTTTCTCAATTTGCAGAATGTCCCTTAAAATCGCGCAAAAAATAAGTCGCAATATCTCCGGAAATTGGTGAAAATTTATATTCAGTGTAATTTAAAGGTTTTCTTTCGTTTAATAATGTCAAATTAGTATGTTGCCATTGAAAAAAACGAAGTTGATGCAGAATTAAACATGAAGACTGCCCCTATGCAAATTAAA
The DNA here is from genome assembly GCA_038373885.1 of Cheiracanthium punctorium. Classification (NCBI taxonomy): domain Eukaryota; kingdom Metazoa; phylum Arthropoda; class Arachnida; order Araneae; family Cheiracanthiidae; genus Cheiracanthium; species Cheiracanthium punctorium. The sequence goes on along the minus strand of JAWZYV010011799.1, from coordinate 189,457 downwards.
TTACTAGAAAATTAAAGTATACGTTATTTGCAAACGAATGGTATATATAACTTTGCAATCCGACGAATAATGGCCAAATAAAGAACAAGTGGGCCTTTTTTTCAAACAGCTGTACATTATTTTAGCATTCTTTTAACAGCGTGCCCGGCCAATCAAAATAATATCTACAACGCATGATTAAAGCAAAATTAAATTAGGAGTGATAATTTTTTAAGACTTTTTATGTAAAAATACTTTTCGTCAAAATTGGAAGTCATGTGCCTCCTTGTGCCCCTCTTACCCCAGACGCTACACCTGTGATGAGTTCGCCTCTTTTATTAAGCAAAGGGCTGTAAATGTTATTCTAATAGAAATAGTTATTCTAAATGTCCCATGAAATCACAAAGCCACTTGTTTAAGATGTAAATTTATTCTTTGCTCATTTCAGAAAAGAAGGAGGTAAAAATGTCTGTAACAGCTTAGAAAGTCTATTTAAATAGATGGTGGTTTCGTATTGCTTTACATCTTCAGGCATAATACAAACAGGTAAATTAATACAATTCTAGTGCAACTATTGATTATTCTATCCTTATTCAGGAGAAAATTATCAGTTTTTTGTTTAATATAAGAAGTCTAAAAAGAAAAAAGAAATCAAGAACTCAAGTCTTGTTTGTGTTTTAACAATTTAACTTAAGGAAGTAGACTTGTGAGGAACATCTTTGGGATTTTGTACTGGTGAAGGTAAAGTTCCAAACACAATTGCCTCACAGTGTGTTCAGACCTTCACTGGAATAAAATCTCTAAGCCTTTATTGACGAGACAAGTCTCCATCTGAAGGTATTGGATCTTGGACTATAAATATATCGTTTTCACATTTAGTAAATTGCAAAATTTACTCTTTTAAAAAATCTGCTGTTCAAGAAATTTACCGTTACCTTTGCTGAAATCCAAAAAGCATAACAAGTCACTTTTAAGGTTCACGTGTTATAAGTGATACTATTTAACCAATTTATTTTAAAAGAACTAATTATTTTTTATGGTGCCTCTTTCCAACTTCATACCATATAGAAGATTTAATACTGACTTCTGTAGAATTGAAAATTTTACAGGAAGAAATCTACATTTCAATCCTTACTCTTCTTTACTCCTAAATTTAAATTGGAAAATTTTACATTTCAATCCTCCTTAATGACTATTCACTCGTTTCTTTAAAAAGTGGCAGCCATGTAAAATCATCAGTCGATCAAACATTTTTGAACAACAATTTCACTGAGAAGAATCATAAACGACGTGAGCAATCCTGCAAACAGAACAAAGAAAGCTGCCGAAATATCTTCGAGTTGTATTTTTCTGAATGCGCCGACATTCGTTCCAGACAACAGCGTTTGAAGTTCTGCGAAGAATTGCTCCTCTTTCACCATCTTGTCTACAATTCCCGCCGCGACGAGACGGTGGATGAAGCTGTCTAACAGTTTTGGGCAACAGAAGTCTTTCGAAAAAGGAACGCAGAACAGCTCGGCGTAGAAGGAGTCCTCGGAAATGTAGTAGCTCTTCCGGAACCTGTTCACGGTATGCTCACTTCCGACGAACGCCTTCTTTCCTTCCGTGTTCTGGAAGGCTTCGAAAACGGACCCCTGGTAAGAAGTTTCATCGCGCCTGAGGCACCTGCCGATGGCTTTCCACGGTTCGTAGTCCGAGTCCAGGAAGCGCTTCGCGACGAAACCGCCCTTGTACTTGAAGCATCTGAACGATTCGTCAGTGCAGCTTTCGACAGGTCCGGAATGTGCCGAACCCCGACCATGGTGGGGAAGGTCAGGAAAGATAGCAGAAGTCCTTTGTAGCTGTTCGTAATAATCACGACGCCTATCAGCCAAGTTAGTCCAGTGACCCTGAGAGACACTGATCTGAATTTCAAACTGGTAGACTGCTGCAGTAAGTTTCCTACCGCCACAAGGAAGAAGCTCTTTCGCTGTCGTCTTCTCTTCACAGAGACACGAAAGAGCAATGCTATTGCAAACAAGGTAAGCATGAGCAGCGTCCAAACTTCGAACGAAAACGGAGATAATACGGCCAGTTTCAGAGGTAGAGGTTCCGGTTTATCTGTCATGAAAGTGCACCGTGTCTGGAGGTACGGATAGCTCAAGTTGACGATTTTGAACCTGTCCTCTGTTAAATCGACGTCGCTTATTGCCAGATCAGCTTCGGAGCGTCGCACCATGCCTATCATTCCGGTCCAGCTCCCATTCGGTAGCCTCCTTCCATACTCGCCGTCGCGAGGCGTGCGTATTTCATAACTTGCGCCAAGGTAGTTCGACAGGATGCGTATCATGTCTGCTCCATAGACATGAACATTCTCTCCATTTTTATTTAATATGTCGTAAGGTTTTCTCTTAGGAGCAAACAATGCGGCATATGTTAGAAATTTCGGCAAATTCCATTCAGATTTAGTCATGTTTTAATAAGATATTTTTTTTTTCTTTATGCAGTTTCGAAATGTGGGCGATTTCCAAACCGGAAGTTCTAATGTTTTTCACTATGATTGTTTTCAAACTAAACTTAAATCAAACACGTTTCTGATTCTTTAAAATCCATTACAGTCTTAGAAAATATTTATTAGCAAATGCAGTTGAATCTTCATACACTTTCGAAAACTGGACGATTTCCACCTCAAATACTTACAAAAATTCTAATATTTTTCGTTGCGATTGTTCTTAAAGTAAACAGAAATCGAACACTTTTCTGATACTTTAAAACTCTTACAATCTGAGAAAATATTTGAGTGCATACACAATTTAAAACTGTTGAGGGGAAAAAAATTACTGCGGAGGTCCAAAATGTTTTTCTTCAAATACTTATTTTTAATTAGAATGTATTTTGATTCAGTAATTTAAAAAGATATATTACAGTTAATTCATTTAATAATACATTTATTGAGTAATTAACTGCTTCGGAGTTACAGGAATGTTTTTCATTGCAAAACATAGGAATCTATTCATATCTTCTACTGCATAATTTTACGTTGCGATCACAACACCTAAAAAGTTCAATACGTTTTGATTTATATGTTTCTTAATAAGCTGAAAAAGTATGTTTTCTTATGATGTAAAATGAAAATAAATTCAAACTAATTTTTATGCGCTAAACTTCAGGTAAGGTTGCTATTTTGCTATAAATTTAACATTATAACTGATGAAAACTGATCAATATATCAACAACACAAAAATTATTATCACGGAAATTATTGAATAACTTATAATTAAATTCAGCTTAGTATTAGAAATGTGGTATAGAAAATAGTATTATTTTTTCTTTTATTTCAACACACGTTTGATTTCATAATTCGGTATTCAGAAAAGATCTATCATATATTCAGAAAAGATATAATCACATAGTATTTTCCACTCAAATTTCGTTTCTTTTTTAACGTACAGTAAGAAAAATGCGTTAAATAGTAGGGTATCTTTTAGGTAAAAAAATGTATAATTAAGCAATATCTGTTAAGTTGTCCTACAATGTTAATTATTTCACACGATTCAAAAAACGTACCGTTAGAAGTTCTTGGCACGCCGTGATGCGACTCCAGCAATATAAGAATAAATTCATCAAAAACCGCTTGATGAGATTACTCTATTTTTTCTACTGTGTTGTTCAATTTTACAGTAACATAGCAACTTATTGATTGAAAGCTGATAATATTTTAACTACAAGTACGAAAAAAAAAATTTTTTTAATATCCTGCATTAAATTTCGTTCCTCAATTATTTGGACTTTAATGTACTTTTAATAGAATTCTTGAAATATTGATCAGAAAACAGCAAAACAAATTTTTATGTATTCGTTGCTCATCATTTATAAATAAAATATATGACATGCAAGAAAACGGGGACAGCTAAAATTCAGAATTAGGATCTGTAAGTGAAAAAGAAAATTCTTCCGAAAAATTCAATGTAATTCGTTTTGCATTACAAGATGCGCAAATCATGTTGAATGCGTCGATTGCAAAGCTCTTTCCGCTGACACTACTCCTAAACAAATAGCTCATGTATTCGCTCCTTCGCTAAATCAATTCAACGATGTTATTCTATTAATTTCTAAGCCGATACGTATTATTAAAATTAATGTATTATTAACATTAATGTATTATTAACATTAATAAGTCTACAACAGCCTGTAAAAAATAGTCACTTCTGTTTAGCAAATGTTTCATAGAAAAAATTAAATTGCATTGAATCTAAAAAAGGAAAATCAGAAGTAATTCACTCTCCTCTTTTAAGATGAGGAAGGAATTCTAAAATGTTCATAAAACGATAATATTTTTACAATTTTCAGAAATAATAATTAAAGAAAAAATTTATTTATAAATAAAACACTAAAGAGAGCTTTCTTAAAGATTTAAAGAAAAAATCTATACCTTTAATCGATACCATAAATACCATGATTTTTTTCAAAGAGTTACGAATAACCCTGTATACAGGGTGTCCCAAAAAGGAGGTACGGGCTTTCATTCTTTACCTATTAGAGATAAGTGGGTAGGGCAAATTTTTAAAAAAATGTTCAAAATGAAGTTGTAAATAAGACTGCGTTAAGAAAAAAATTTTGTTTAGAAGACTGCGTTAAGAAAACAATATTAACTACAACAATTATCCATGAATGAAAACATTTCAAATCATTTCTATTCAAAGCACAAGTTTAACAAACTAAAAGTTATATTTTATTTAAAAAAAATTAAAAAAATATCTGGATTAATACACATAAATTTTGAAGCGGCTTATAGAAAATATGAGAAAAACTTTCTATAATAACACACATAAAAATATACTCATCGCACTGGAAAATCATTTCGGTCGAAAAAAAAATATTCAGCCTTCTGCAGCAGTCAACAGACGGTGTGGCAAAATAGTGCGGTTGATGTTTTTTGTTAGGTTTAGAGGAAATCAAGATTATTCAGAATCGCACTGCAACGTAGGATAAAAAACGTCGTCTTGATGTACCTTTTAATAATTGCATTCGGAAAGTGCGTTGAAATACTAGTGAACTTTCCGCTCATGGTTTGTCAAACTCTTATAGATCCTTCTTAAAATACTCGACTAAAATTGATAGAATATAAGTTCTATTTCATTTCATTGATGACATTCTGAGAGACAAGCTCATCGCTAATGGAATTTGGTTATGAAATCAGACGAACACTTTAATACTTTTCCCAATGTGATTATTACCAGGTAGATGATCACGGAGTTTTTGACCCCATATTGCTATTTGCCAGAATGTGATTCAACACTTAAAGCAGGATGTTTTCTGTCACGAAAAGGATTAAAAATGACAAATAAAGCTAAAACGTATATTTCTTTTTAAAGAAAATGAGTTATAATTTTGGCTATTTATATTCTAATAAAAATTCCAAACAAATTTTAAGGTTACTAAAATTTGGCATTAATAAATTTACATGGTGGCTATGAGTAGTAAATGATGACAGTGAAATCAAAAGGTTATACACATTATATATATAAATAACTTCCTTGAACAAAATAATGGATTAATGCAATTATCTTGTATTTTGTGTTGAGAAACATTCCTTGAATTTACATATCAAAACAATCTAGTTTAAAAAAATGAGTATTTAGAATCGACATTAACGTTAGTTTCCACATGTGATGAGACGTACAACTTGAAAGACACAGACACATATATCCCAAGAATCAAGTTTTATTAAAAAGTAAGTGTTTTTAGAATCAACTTTTGTAACTCTATTGTTACCGAAATATATGAATGGGTATTTTTGTTCGTTTGACTGATTAAACAAACAAACATTAGACTCGAAGCAATATATTTTTATTACAATTGTTTGAATGATATTCTTATGAACTTATTTTACAAGTGAGATTTATTGGTTACATACAGAACAATTCAAAGAACATATGTTTACTTAATCATAACTCATCATACTCTGTAGCTCTATTTACAACTGAATTCATTTCAAAGACCATTTCCGTTACATAATCCAAATCTAGCCAAAACCTAGGGTGCACATGCATGCATCTGATAAAGACCGTATTTTCTTTGTTTAACTAATATTTCACTCTTTCTGTTTAAATATCTGTTTCCTGAACAACGAGTTGGCAAAAATCTATATCAGTTGACAAAATCCGAATGCTATTCACTCATACTAAAAAAAAGAAAGAAAGAAATTGCATAAATAATAGAAATACTCGTCCTTTTTTTTTTTTTTTACAAGTCAACAAATTTAATTCCAGTTTTAAAGCAATTTTTATAGAGTTAATGCAAATTTATGTAATGTTTTTTGAGTCATTAAATTTGACTTATACTTTAGATAAGTCTAGGCGCAAATTTTACTGGCATTTTGCTTTTTTAAAATATCTGCTTTTGAGAAATCACTTCCTCTAAAGGACTAGCAGACATCCAACTTCTGGATAAATTTGAGATTTTTACCTCTTAGAAATTGCACAGAATTTTACTTCTTATTTTTAGTTAGCCAACTGTATAAATTTCATATCTTTATGTTTCAGTTTATGCATTATGATTCGCTTTTATAGTACTGAAATCTTTGCTGATGGTGGGAATTTTTAAATCCATTTTAAATTGGTCTTCCTTTGAAATCTATGACTTAGACAACCATTTCCTAACAACAGGACTAAAATATCTTGGATCGATTTCTTTTTGAGTCTTCCAAAATCCTAAAAGAAAAAAAAAGCGTTTTTCAAAAGACGTTCAAGCCAAATTTTCATAAAATTATCTACTTTAGTATAGGTTGTACTTTCTAATATTTTCTCCAAAAATACTTTATAAAAAAAATAGAATATTTTGCTATGTGTTCCCTGAAAACTTTTAAACTCTAGTTTAAAAAATGCAATACATTTTATCTTGCAAAATGAAATTTAAAAATTAATAGTGATGCATTATCCCAAATAGGCATTTCCAACAAACCTCCATGTTAAATAAAAAAAAGAAGTTTAAATTTATGTAGAAAAACAGAAAAATAAAAAAATAAAAGTACATGAAAAATGTTTATATCTATCACAGTTAGAACTACAGATATCGCTTTAGACTTTTTATACTTATTTATGCTTGGAGTAGAGATGGAGTAACGAGTATTGTAAATTAGTGTGAGTAAAGATAAAAATCTTTCGAAAGAACTATTTTTTCCGTTATTTTTTAAAAATAGCAAAATATTATTATATTACGTTATACTTCCTCTTCATTGCATCCACTAACAATTCGCTTGTTTTCTAAAGATATTCACTTTTAAAAGCTAAAGAGATATTTCTGAAAGTAAATTACAGTTAATCTATGATTTAATACGGTAATAATATTATACATCCATTACTCTTTATGAAATGTACGCAATATTTACCTATTAAATAACTGGCGAGATATCCAGCAATCAAAGTGCACAATAAACTTGCAAACGGAAACCACAAAAAAGAAATCTTGTAGAGTGGGAATATGTACCTAGAAAAAAAAACACAGTTTATTCGCAGATCAGAGAGTTGATCTTATATAATAAAATCGGAGAGTAAACATTGTATGTAGCTATGTAGGTTTGTGACCACCGATCTTCTTGCGCGCGTCTCTTGATCGCGTTGCGCCGAGACGGTTCCTCGCAGACCTACCGAATTATGCATACGGCTTCACTAGGACAGATCCTAACACGCCTCGGAGCAATTTTTTTTTTCGAAATTCGAAAATGTTTTATTCTATGTTTTGTCCGATTCTTAGGAATTTTTCTCGCATAATACGTAATAACGCCGGTAATTGCACTCGCAATAAAACGATGTTTGCGTCATCGGATAGAGAAAAAAAAATATCTTTCGAAAACAGTTTGTTTTGACTATGTAACATATTTTGCCGATTTTTGGGAATTTTTAAAAAGAATTTCTCTTTTTACGACGTTTGCGTAAAATAATTTTAAAACTGTTGCATCTTTAATTCTATCTGTCATAACTTTTTTATATTTCGGCAAAAGACGGAGCATACGATTCGCCCACTTTTAAAAGAAGAACGGAGGAAAAATATAAATTAGGAGATTTTTTACGAATTTTTATCTATAGAAGGATTTTGAATTCAATAGCAATACTTCAAGATTTCGGAATGATATCTTCCGCTATGGTTGTCTTGGAAACAGTAACAATGAATAAAATTGCCAGTTGAAAAAAATAAATAAAATTACTTTAAAATAACTGAGTTTTCGTATGTGAAATCTGCGGCATTTTCATGTAACGAGTTTAAACCCCTTTCCGAAACTCAATCAGAATAACACAGATGCACAAGCAAAACATACGCCACGCACGAAATAATTCCATATTTTATATTACGTTGCCAGAAAAAGAATTGAAAGCTGTTTTTTCAACAATGAATTATCTAGCATTATTTTCTACTGAATTTTTAAACGGGACGTATTTCTGAATTGCGGGAAATATTTTGCGGTACTAAACAGGGCCTGATTATGACCAACAGGGTCCCCGAGTATTGATGAATTTGGGGAGGAGGGGGGGGCATCTATGAAATTTGTTTTATTTTTCATAAAATTTTGTTATAAAAAAGAATATTTCAGAACAACATTTGAAATTGGGGGCCATTTCGAGCTGGGGCCCTGGGCAAAGTCCCGATTTGCCTGTTCGATAATAGGGCCCTGGTGCTTATTACGCCAACCTGACAACAATTATGCGAACAAATGTATGGAGAGCTGTTTGAGTGTCAACCATAAAGGGAAATGATTATCATTTATGCTAATGCGTAAATTGTAAAAGTCATCAAAGAATAAAAGACTAGATTCGTGGCAAATATCTAAACCGTTTCTTTAAATTAAACATTAACGATTGAAAATTGTATTGTATATTGTATTGGTATCAGTAAAAGGTAATATAAGTAATAGTAGATATGCTTGGGCAATATTGATCAAAGCACAATGTACTGTATTAATAAATATTTCGTGAAACTATGTGTTCTATTCATTTTTCAACAGCCATCTGACATCACAGCTAACGTTAAGTAATTCTACGTCGCGTTAATATATCCCGCGGTAGTTTCAACAGAAAAGACTGTGACTGAGCTTTTTTCTTCTTGGCGATTCTGTTTTGGAACATGTTCTCTTCTTGCCTTTCGAAGAGCGAGTACACAACTATTTAATTATAAAATAAAACGGTTCTCCACACATCATATAGTATCTAAGGTATTAATGGTATAACTTAAATCTAAAAAAGAGTATGATGTAGAAATGAGACATTTTGAAAGTTAGGAATTTTCGCTGCACACCGTCGCGCTTTTCTTTGTCTGATCGCGAATGACATCGGCATAGTTTTTTGTTTCATAATATTAACAATGGTCTCAGGTCAGTACTTATAGTTACTTTACGAATAATTAATGAGTAACTTTACGCGAAGAGTCAAATTATTTTGCTCATTTTTAGATTCCAAATCACTGGAATCAATTCAATGGAAGAAAAAGTTTCGTTCCCTACCGTGCGGAGGGTGTCGTGCTTGTAGCGTACGTGCTCATAGCGTACACCCCATCAAGCGTGCTTGTAGCGTACATGTGGTGCTCGTAGCGTACATCCTCACCGCCACCTGTTTTCACCACAGTAATGATTGAAAAGAAGAAATAAAAAGGCAAATCCAGCTAAATATAGATCTACTTTAGTAGCGGCCATTTTAGCCCACAAAATTGTAGATTTCATTACTACTATTTATTTTGAACAAATAAGGTGAAGTTTAAATCAAGTCAAGAAAAAGTCATTGTAATTTTTTTTTTTTTTTAAGGAACTGTTTTACGGCCGATTCCCAATTATAATGAAGTATTTAAAATAAAAAATTGTATCAAGCGGTGTATATTTCAGAATCTCTTTTAGCATGTTCGAATACTGGATAAAGCTTCAAATATTAAAAACAGTGTTGGCTATAAAACATTAAAGTAAAACAAAAGGTATCTCGGACGCAAAAAGAGGCATTTTTCTGTTTAGTAATATTTTTTTTATAGTAATATTTTTTTTATAGACATAAATGTCGAATACGTGACTGCGGCTTTTCTAGAGGAAAAATATTTTTATAAATTTTGTCTGCTTCAAAACGGGGGTGAAACTATTATGCGAGGGCGACTATTACGCAAGTAAACACGTTGTGTTTAATTATAAAAAAAAATAATAACGAAATGATTTTGTTTTCTTTCTTTCATTTATTCTGAAATATCGTTAAAAGATCCGCTAAAAAAATGCAGATCCGGATATTTTTTTTTCATCCGTGGATACGGATACGGATACGGATATCCGGAACATCTCTAAAAATAATCATATATCGATGTCTTTCAATGTCCAGAATCCCCTCCCCCCAAACCTACTGAATTGCTACGTTACTGAGCTCGATCTGATTGACGGAGACCTAGTGTTGAGCTATGGATTATTATTACTGGTTTTCTTTTTATAAGTGCAAGAGTTTATTCTGATTCATGGTAATTTTTCTTGTTAGCTCTTTGTTTTTAAATAATAAATTTTAAAATAAGGAAGATTTATCTAATATATAAAATTCTCCTGTCCCAGTGTTAGTCACCTAACTCCTCCGAAACCACTCGACCAATTTTAATGAAATTTTCTATGTATATTCGTTAGGTCATAGAATAGGTTTTTAACTATGTCTCATACCCTTAAGTCATAAGGGCGGTCCACCCCAAAATGTTTAGCCCCCGAGTGCTATTCATTTCAATCAGGATTTCTGTGTAGACATTAGCGTGTCGAATCACTTTTCAAATGTGTTTGCCAGATAATGTGGAGAGGGGGGGGGAGTTAATAAAATGTTGAAAGTCGCACAAGGTTTGCAATTTTTGATAATTGATCGCTAAATGTGGTGCCAAAACGCGACAATTTATTATAAATATATTTCGCGTATAGTTAGAAAACGCCTGGCGTATATTGTAAAAGAGTTTTATTAGGCGATTTTAATATAGATTTCTATTCCGAAGAAGTGCTCTGTGGAACAAGAAAGGAAAACACGGTACACTCATGGATTATGATGTCCATTCCAAACAGTATTTAAAATGTCTTTGCGGTATAGTGATAGTCGGAACATGCCTGGAGGAAATTCTAAACAGTTTCAGGTGGCGATTTTAAGATAGATTTCGATTCCAAAGATGTGTTTTATGGTACAAGAAAGAGTTGATTCCTATTTTAGCGCCCCCACTCTCGCCAACCTAAAAAATTCCCGTACTTTGGCGAGCTTTGCAGTCATGGGTCTCTGGGAGTTATGCACAAGTTTCAACGGTACATACGTATTTTCCAGGCGGTCCGCCAAGACAAGCAATTTTTTCACCAAGATAAATGCCGGGCACATGAAATTGTTGATGGTTTGGAATACGATTGGCAATGTATTTAAAATCTATGAAAAAGTAGTTTGGCGGAAGTGACCGCCGAGTTAATACGTAAGTACCGTTTCAACGCGCCCAAAAGAACTAGATGACAACTAAAGAAACAAACTAGCGATAAACGCACCAGTTAAGGAATCTGAAGACAATTATTAAAACTACATTAATTCGCAATCCAAAATAAATAAAAATGTAACGGCATGCTGTACTTACATGTTGTTCCAAATCGCCATTTTAATTCTAAATTACGATTGCCACATAAAAGCAAAAAATCGTCAGGGTAACTGCATATGTTTAATGATCGCAAACCTTGGCGAGAGTCCAGGCGTTAAAGTGGGAATCAACCCAAGAAAGACAAACCGGTACACTCATGGATTATGTTGCACATTCGAAACAAGATATAAAACGATGAAGTATAGTTGTAATGTACTTGGCGTAGATTGTAAAATAGTCTTAGTAGGCAATTTTAAGATAGATTTCGATTCCAAAGATGGGTTTTACGAAACAAGAAAGAAAAATACAGCACAGTCATGAATAACGATACACTTTTGCAACTTAATGGAATAAGTAAGAAAAATAGGGACGACGTATAAATTATGATACGATTTTAATATGTAGCACTATAGTGCGTATTTAAAACCTGAAAGTGTTTCAGATTTTCACCCTTTTTACTTTCCGAACATGTACCATGTAAGGAAAGTATTGTAATCATGAAAAAATTCAACTTCGAGATTTTGGTGTATTTACACGTTTTGAGGTCTTCTGAATTCATTGATGCTATTTGTACGAGGTGTGTGTGTGTGTGTGTGTGTGTGTGTGTGTGTGTGTGTGTGAACACGATAGCTCCTAAACGGCGCTACCTCCGCAAGAGAGAGACTATGAAATTAAAGTGTAGCGGTTGCTGTCTCATAAAATATTATTTAATGTTAAAATAACTTTCAACTTGCGGAATTTTAAAAGTATGTATTTCCTTACTAAAGCAGATTAAACTTCCTAAACATTGTTGTTCTAAAAATCATATTATTATTTTATTCATCGTTGTTGCCACTCGCAATCTGCGTAAATTAGTTGCAACAAAGATTTTTTTTCTAGAGTCTACAAAAGTATACCAGGCGGATAGATGGCGCGCTCGGCGAATTGGTGGAGATTATCGGAGAATAAAAGGAAGAGAAAAATAGGGTTACTTCTTACAGTATTAGTTCTTCCTTCCTTATACTCTCTAGCTCCATGGTTACACGTATAAATTATTTTTATTATGAGTGTGTGCAAAATTTTGTAAGAATCATTTCAAAAGAAAAACATTGTAAAAGGTACGTAAAATAATAATAGAAAATATACACGATGTACACTTAATATAATATATACGTATAAATACAATCAAAAAATAAATATTAATACATTATTACTGTTTTTCATCATAAAATAATTCAATTTGTTCTATTTATGTGTGTTTTAAACCGTGAACAATGTCAAAAAGACGCAAAGAGGCTTCTTTGGGCAGGAAAACACGTAGAACTGCAGGCAAGCGAAATATAAGAGCCCAAAGGACAGAAGAACAGCAGCAGCAAGATAATACTAATGTGCGTGTGCGCATGGCTCAATTGCGTCAAGCAGAATCAGAAGATGCACGATCTGAACGAAATGAACAAAGAAGATTAGAACAAAGACAAGCACGCTATTTTATAGTTAGCAGACACAGAGCAAATGAACAACACCGCAAACAGGTACATCGATCATTTACATCTGCTTCATTCCTGCGTCTAGCGTTCCAGTATGAACCCGATGTTCAATATTATGCTCATTCAAAAGTAGTAATTGGTGCTTGCGTCTAGCGTTCCAGTATGAACCCGATGTTCAATATTATGCTCATTCAAATGTAGTAATTGGTGCTATGGATAAGGAATGTCCGCATTGTAATGCTCTTAAATTTAAAAATGAGCCAGCCGGAATGTGTTGCGCGTCCGGAAAGGTGCAGCTGCTTATAATTCAAACACCACATGAGCCATTGAACGGTTTACTTATCGGCACTGATCTAGATTCCAACCTGTTCCTAAAGTCAATTCGAACATTCAATTCATGCTTCCAAATGACTTCGTTCGGAGCAACAGAAATAGTTAAAAATAGCGCTGTAAATGGTCAACATTTAAAATCAAAGGCCAAATTTATCACAAAGTGGGTTCATTGCTGCCAATGCCAAACGAACCACATAAATTTTTACAAATTTACTTTAAGGGTGGTGAGGATGCACGCGTGGATGCACGTTGCGGCTTCAATAACCTTAATTCAGTTTTTGCAAGACGTATCGTCAGCGAGCTGGATGCTCTATTAAATGAACACAATGAATTGTTGAAATCATTCAAATCACACATGCACAAATTACAAAGTGATAATCATGCTATTGTCATCAATCCTGATAAAACACCTGCTGGAGAGCATATTCGTAGATTTAACGCACCTATTGTTGACGACGTTGCTGGAATCATGATTGGGGATTGTACAGCTACACGAGAAATTGTGATTCGTAGAAGAAGTAATAATCTGCAGTTCATTGCTGATACACACCGTTCATATGACGCTCTCCAATATCCATTAATATTCTGGAAGGGACAAGGCGGGTATTGCATAAATATTAAACAACGAGATCCCACAACAGGTACTATATTCATTATGAACTTGATCATTACTCATTTACCAAAAACTTAATTTATTAATCGTAATTCATTAAACTTAACTATTGTTAATTATTAATTAGTATTTGTTTTTATTCATATATATCATTACAGGAGCCGAAACAAGCAAGAACGTTAGTTCGAAGGATTTTTATGCTTATCGGTTGATGATTAGACCCGGTCAGGATAACGTCATTCTACGATGTCGTGAGCTTTGTCAACAATTCATGGTCGACATGTACGTGAAGATAGAGAGCGAACGATTACGGTACTTGCGATATAATCAGAAAAAGCTGCGTGCGGAAGAATACATTCACTTGCGAGATCCTATTGCCAACAACGCCGATGCCGCCGAAATTGGTAGCTCTGTCATTCTACCATCATCGTATATAGGCAGTCCACGTCATATGCAAGAATACATACAGGATGCTTTCACTTTCGTGCGCGAATATGGACGACCATGTTTATTTATTACGTTCACGTGTAATCCAAAATGGCCGGAGATCACATCTTTGTTATTGCCTGGACAAAATGCAATACATCGTCATGACATTACAGCACGTGTGTTCAGACAAAAATTAAAGTCTTTAATAAGTTTCATTACAAAATTACATGTATTCGGTCCCACACGTTGCTGGATGTATTCGGTTGAGTGGCAAAAGAGGGGATTACCTCATGCACACATTTTGGTTTGGTTAATCTACAAAATCAGTCCTGAAGAAATCGATAGTATAATTTCTGCGGAAATTCCAGATCCGTCTACTGATCAATTGCTGTTTGATATTGTTACAGCAAACATGATTCATGGCCCATGCGGTGACCTGAATCGTTCATCGCCTTGCATGGCAGATGGAAAATGCACCAAAAGTTTCCCTAAAAAGTTCACTAACGATACGATCACAAATGTTGACGGATATCCAATATATCGTCGAAGGAGTCCCGATAATGGCGGACAATCATTTACTAAAAATATCAACAACATAGATATTGACATTGACAATCGTTGGGTGGTGCCATATTCGCCTCTATTGAGCAAAACATACGACGCTCATATTAACGTTGAGTTCTGCAGTTCCGTGAAGAGCATCAAATACATTTGTAAGTATGTACATAAAGACAGTGATATGGCTGTATTTCGAGTTGAAAATACCAATAACAATGCTCCTCCAGTGAATAAAAATGATGAAATAACTCTCTATCAAACGGGCCGATACATCAGCTCCAATGAAGCTGTTTGGTGTATCTTTGGTTTCCCAATTCATGAACGGGATCCAGCAGTTATTCATTTAGCCTTCCATCTTGAGAACGGCCAGCGCTTATATTTTACAAACGAGACAGCGATTGATCATGCTATAAATCCACCAAAAACTACACTCACCGAATTTTTTAAATTGTGTAATCGTGCGGATGCTTTTGGTGCCTTTGCACGGACATTACTCTATTCAGAAGTACCAAGTTTTTTCACATGGGCTCAAACAAAACAATGGATGCCTCGCAAGCAAGGTACACCGATTGATGCATGTCCCGGTTTATATAAATCAAACACCTTGGGACGAGTATTTGCAGTAAATCCAAAGCAGACTGAGTGCTTTTATCTTCGACTGTTGTTGGTTAATGTTACCGGCCCATTGTCATTTCAAGATATACGTAAAGTGAATGGACAACAATATCCAACGTATAAAGAAGCATGCCTTGCACTAGGCTTGCTGGAAGATGACAACCAGTGGGAATGTATGCTTGCTGAAGCAGCATTGAACTGTACGGCAAAACAAATTCGTCTACTGTTCGCTATAGTGTTGACTGCATGTTTCCCGGCCCGAGCAGAGACATTGTGGGATAGTCATAAAGATTCAATGAGTGATGATATTTTGCATGAACATCGTACACGGTGCAACGATTTAACAATACCATTCAGCGACGCTATGTACAATGAAGCATTGATTGCTATTGAGGATCTGTGCATTATTATTGCCAACTTACCATTCAGTCATTTCGGCATGCGTTCGCCAAATCGTAGTGTATCTGATTTAATAAATAATGAAATGAATCGAGAACTACAATACAATACTGCAGAAATGGCAGCGATTGTTACTCGCAATATCCCACTAATGAATGAGGAACAAAGAAGCATTTACGATCGCATTATGCTCGCAGTTTCGGCAAGGTGGATTCTTTTTTTATTGGATGAACCAGGTGGAACTGGCAAAACATTTCTTATTTCGCAAATCCTAGCCGAAATACGATCGAATAATGGCATCGCATTGGCCGTTGCATCGTCTGGTATTGCGGCAACTTTATTGGATGGAGGCAGAACAGCTCATTCAGCATTTAAGCTACCACTAAATTTTGAATATTTATTCAAAATAACCCAGATGCAGTGTGCAACATAAAAAAAACAATCGCCCATGGCCACAGTGCTGAAACAGTGGCCATGGGCGTTGGTAACATGGTAAAATTATCATCTGGAATGAATGCACTATGGCACACAAACATTCGCTTGAGGCGTGGAACAGGACAATGAAAGATCTTAAAAACAAGGACAAACTATTTGGCGGCACTCTGGTACTCCTTTCAGGAGATTTTAGACAAACACATCCCGTCATCCCACGTTCAACGTATGCTGATGAAATCAACGCCTGCTTAAAATCATCGCCACTGTGGCGTAATGTTGAAAAATTACAACTGAAAGTAAATATGCGCGTTCAAATACTTCGAGATCTATCCGCCGAGGCATTCTTAAAACAGCTGTTAAATATCGGCGATGGAAAAGTTACTGTAGATGAAACTGGATGCATAAAATTACCGGCCGATTCCTGCACAATTACTGATTCGCACGATGCTCTCATTGACCAGATATTTCCCGATGTACATACACAATATATTAATCATGAGTGGCTGGCAGAAAGAGCAATTTTAGCAGCAAAAAATGTAGACGTCATCGAACTGAATCTTGAAATACAACATTTATTGCCAGGGGAGTTAGTGTCATACAAATCTATTGATACAGTTTGTGATGCCACCGAAGGTGTGAATTATCCAGCGGAGTTTTTAAACTCATTAGATTTACCAGGCATGCCGACGCATAACTTACAACTGAAGGTTGGATCTCCGGTTATTTTGCTTCGTAATTTGAACCAACCACGGCTGTGTAACGGCAAGCGATTAGTTATTAAAAAACTAATGAAAAATGTTGTCGAAGCCGTCATTTTAAATGGCAAATTTCGAGGTGAAAGTATATTACTACCACGGATCCCTATTATACCCACGGATGTGCCAATTCAATTTAAACGTCTTCAATTTCCAATAAGATTGGCATTTGCAATGACTATCAATAAGTCTCAAGGCCAAACTATGTCTGTTTTGTGGCATTGATTTGAGCACATCATGTTTTTCACACGGACAATTATACGTGGCATGCTCTCGAGTGGGCAAACCATCCAGTTTGTTTGTATTAGCTAAAGGTGGGGTAACAAAAAATATTGTACACTCATTCCGTTAAGAGATTGATTTTATTTTTTTTGTAAAATTATTGTAATTAGCGATATATATAAATTTAAAGAATACATTACAATGAATTAAAAATACAAATGTTTGGTATTGTGTTATTTTTATATTCCAGCATCGTTCACAGAGCTCCGTGCCTCTTCCACTCATATACCACATCCTCACAAACTTACAATAAGTTAGTCATTTCTTTCTACTAAAATAATCCTAGGAATAATTTATATGGCAAAACAACGTTTGCCGGGTCAGCTAGTAAGTATATATATTTATATAATATTTTTATTTTTGAAAATAATCAATTTAAACATTGGTACTCTTATTTTAAAGATGCCTTTTTAAAAATTAAGTTATGGTATTAATAAGTCAAAAACAACTTTTTAAAAATCTTTTTAAAATTAAATGTTAGTGTAATTGTAATATTTTTAGACAACTTTTTAAATGCTGAAAAAAAACAGCAAGACTTTTTGAAGGAAACTGGCTTAAAATGATTTAAAATTCATTTCTTAAAATGTAAAATATTGGGTATATATAACTGTGATTAAAATTAATAGTTAATTAGCTTTGTTTGAATAGTTTTAATAATTATATGTTTACTATTTTTGATATCGAAAAGCTTATTGCCCCTCACAGACTTTGATTGAACATATGTAAGCCTTCTGATGAGAAAGCTTAAACTTTCTACATCACCTCATTAATGCAAGGGAGTATATTTTATTTATTGGGAATTTGTGTAAGAGGGCTGTATAAAAAGTAAAAGTTTGTATTTACTTACATTACTTACATTCCTGAAAATTTTATTCGACACCATAAAGTAACTTTGTAATTAATTATATATGTCTAAGATCAATATTTAAAGAAGAAAACCCTAGGTCAGTGCTTGTAAAACACCTTCTCTAATATGGTATAGGGCTGGAAGAAATAATGATTTTTATTTAATATTAAAACTATAAAACTTTTACTTTCAGTGTAAGTTATCATGTGAGTTATTTTGATTTTGTGTTTAAGGCAGATCTACATGAGGGCTGCCTGCTTAATTAAGGCATGCCTTGAGCGGAGAACTTTTTGAGGGGTTCTAGCGCTTATTCAGGTTAGAACTACTGAAAACAGTCGCGCTGTAGGCCAGAACCATAGATCTACATACTTCAGCCCTTTACCAAATTGCCATTAAATTAGTAAAGAGTATTCATATTATAATGTAAAAAGTTAAATATAATTTTTTTAAGCTTTATAAGATAAATTTATATCTTATAAAGATCTTACACAATATACAATCATATGTATTTTTGTTTGGCGTCCAATTATTTCTAGGAATCCTACGCATTCATTCCGCCCTTCTTTGTTCATCTTGCGGGAACCTGTATACAAGGGCGGTTCTACAGTTGCAGTCTGGGAGGGGGTTTATAATTTTATATAACCCCCCATTTATTTTATAATTTATATAAACTCAGTGCCTCAGAGAAGGAGTGACTACTGGGGGACATAGAGAGGAAAAGGGTCACCTTTGACTGCACAATACACTTCATATATGTGAATAAAATGTTTAATCAATCATCAAATGTGAAATAAGTGTTTAATTAATCATATAATTGATGAAGTATGTAAATCCCAAAAGTAATAACCATGCATCTTCGACCCCATCGATCAAAATTGTCCCCCCCCCCTACTAAAATGAGACGGGCTCGGACTCTGTAATTCGCGATTGTGAATTTCTTATGCAGAATTATTTTTTTTCACTTTCGTTTTCAAAATCTTGGGAGGGGTAATTACCCCCCCCCCGTAAAACCGCCTAATGCCTGTACACTTTTACATTTTCTTCTTTCTGATAGCTTGATTTTCAGCCGGGAACGCAGCAAGAAGGCATTTATACAGATAGAAAAATTAATAGTTTAAATAGCAATATATTTTTAAATGACGGTTTTTTATCATTTTAAGAGGTTTCTAGTAAAATACATTATGTACACAGATTGCTTGCACACCTTTAAACAAGACAACAGCAATAGGATGACCAGCAACTCAATTTTCTTGCTAAAGAAGGTGGTTTTTCCCCTTATTTTATTTTTTTCTAAACTACGATTTTGTGGACTAAAATGGCTGCTACTAAAGTAGGTCTACATTTAGTCGGATTTGCTGTGGTGAGAACGGAAACAGTGGAGGGGGAGATGTACGCTACGAGCACCACATGTACGCTACAAGCACCCTTAATGGGGTGTACGCTATGAGCACGTACGCTACGAGCACGGCACCCTTGTGGCGTACATATGGTGCTCGTGACGTACATATCCCCCGCCACCTGTTTTCGTTTTCACAACAGCAAATCCGACTAAAATAGAACCACTTTAGTAGCGGCCATTTTAGTCCACAAAATCGTAGTTTAGAAAACAATAATATATGGGGGGAAAAAACCACCCTTTCTTTCGCAAGAAAATTGAGTTGCTGGTCATCCTATAGAAAGCAATGAGGATTTTGGACATATAGATTGTTTAACGTTGTTGTTCTCTTGTTTAAAGGTGTATGAGCAATATATGTACATAATGTATTAAGAAACCACACACTTAAAATGATTAAAAAGCATCATTTTAAAATATATTGCTATTTAAACTCTATCACACTAAAGTTTATTAAATATTAATACTGTTCAGTGGATTTTGGTCTAAGGAGGACTAGAGCTACAAATACTTTATTGAAAAACAACATTTTGAATTCGATAATAGTTATTACTCCTTTATAACGTCAAAATTTTCTGTATCAATTGCCCGTAGAACACAAGCCCACTATCAACGTACCATGTTATAAAGTCATAAACAATCATCTGATATTTTCATTGACACTGTAACCAAAAAGTACTGTATTAAACACTACTGTTAAAAATAACTGTAGTACATGTGTCACACTAACTGCAAATATTTAAAAATCAACGTCCTTGTTAAAAGTATTTTAAGACAATTTTTTAAACATTTAAAGACAATTTTTAAAACGTAAAATATTTTAATTCTTTTGTAACAAAGCTCGAAGCTTTTCAGATCTAAATCTTCGGGTCGCTTTGGGGGGCTTTATTCCCCATAGCCCCCTCCGTGGGTGCACCTATGATACTGTTAATTATTACTTTATTAATTATTCAGTTGTTACTCCGTTAATTGCATTTGTTAAACAAGCTGTTATAAAATGATTAATCTATTTATTATTTTTATTAAGAATTAATATGATATCATATCATCCCTTCCTTGATACTTGAAAAAGTCCGCCACTGCACCCATATTGTAAAAATTTTGTAATGTAAATTTCTGACATAAACTGCTTGAACAAGGGATGATTTCTTTTTAAATCATTATGCATAAAAATTGAAGTTCAACATCTTATTGGGTCGTGTTCAAATATTTTGTGGAGTTGAGGTTCAATATTCATGAATAGAGTCTAAAAAAATAGATAACGTTTTCGACTGATAGCGAAAATGCCGTCCCAAAAAAGGGACACTAGGCATAAATGGGTTAATGAATTTTGAGATAACCAAGCTTTTTCCTAAGCCTTTCCCTCTCCTCATTCATATTGCAAGAACACCTTTCTTTTTCTTTTTTTTTGGGGGGGGGGGTGGTCTGAGATACCTCTTATTTTACTTTAATGTTTTATAGCCAGTATTGTTTTTTTTTTCAATATTTGAAGCTCTATCCAGTATTCGAACATGCTAAAAAAATTCTGAAATATACACCGCCAGATATTTTTTTTATTTTAAATACTTTATTATAATTGGGAATCGGCCGTAAAACAGTTCCTTAAATAAAAACAAAATTTACAATGACTATTTGTTTGACTTCATTTAAACTTCACTTTATTTGTTGAAAATAAATAAAAACAAAATTTACAATGACTTTTGTTGAAAATAAATAGTAGTAATAAAATCTACGATTCTGTGGACTAAAATGGCCGCTACTAAAGTAGATCTATATTTAGCCGGATTTGACTTTTTATTTCTTCTTTTCAATTATTACTGTGCTGCATGATGTGGTGGCAGGGATGATGTACGCTACGAGCACCCTTGATGGGGTGTACGCTATGAGCACGTAAGCTACGATCACGGAACCGTGCGGAGAACGAGTACGCAGCTAGTAGGTACAAATAATTTGAAGAATAATCATATTTAGAGGCATAATGAAGTGAAGGTAAGTTAGCTAAATAAATTAAGGGGACAGTGTAAGCCCTATAGGTTAACCGCCCTATATGTGCCAAGCTGAATCCATCAACATTATGCACCTTCTTTTCTGAAATGGTAAAAGATAATGTTATGCATTTTTACAGTTACAATAACATGTTTTATGTACTTGCCAATTTCTTTTTAAACATAAATTTCTTAAAATATATTATTTTATCAAAAATTACTTTTAAATATGTATTTTAGATAGAATTTTGCTGACATTTTAGTCAGCTCTCATTATCTCTAAAATTTATTAACTTAACTTTTTAATTGCAGATAAATCGCTTTATATCACTTATTATAACACGACGGTTCGTTGGCATGTCGAAAATTATTATTTTAAATAATTTTCGACATGCCAACGAACCGTCGTGTTATAATAAGTGATATAAAGCGATTTATCTGCAATTAAAAAGTTAAGTTAATAAATTTTAGAGATAATGAGATAAGGGAACGCAAAACAATAAAATCCCTTTTGAGTAAAAAGGCTTTAAAGCTTTCACAAACTTCTAATATTACTTTTAACAAGATTTGTAATACTTTTGTATTTTCAATAAACAGAGTAGCATATCTCAGGAAATATAAACGTTTAAAAAACTACTTAATAAAATAAAAAAAAGGAAACATGATATTTTTTTACTGAAATCGATTGAAGATGGTGTTAATCAGATCTCATTTTAAGTATTGTCGGGTTATTTCTGTGAGGAATATAAAAGAATAATACTTTTCTTGAATCTCATTTACAGAGCTTGCTGTTGTGTAAGTGGAAGCTGTCATGTTCATTGTAGAATTTGCTGTATATGCTGTAGAGAATAGCGTATCATTTGATTGGCAAGCGGCAGTCGACAGAGGTAAAGAAGGATACTTGGGATTTTTATACATCGATCCAAATGCTATCCATGCGTTGATAACAAATCCAGCTAAGAGTCCTATTGCAGAGCCCTATAAACATAAAAAAGAAACATTTTACCGGTACAGTTAAAATCTGTATTCCTGTAAATGAAATATATTTAGTAAATGAGTTATGAAAAATAACTATGCGTTAAAAGAAATAAAGAAATTTTATGGGCTTTCTGTACCATTGTGTCGCAACACCGCGCATTTTATACTATCATCGCTAATGTAATGAAATAATGGAAACATAAATGGAAATCACAAAAAATTAACTAACAATTAATCGTGGAATGTTTGATTGTATACTTTTTTGCCCTAGTGATTTAGGAAGGACTCTAAGAATTTTCTTTAAATTTTTGTCCCTGGTGATTTTTGGCGGGCCTAAGAATCGATTGCGCTGAATCATGTGACTGAGAAACACTCTGAACGACTTAAAATATAAAATTTACTTTTTTTGACGGTAGCGCCATCGATTGATTGTCTGTAAAAAAGAGTTGTTTTGGATGGAATAATGTGCAAATAATTCAATTATTCTAAATAAATAGTTATTAAAAGACTATCGGTAAATTTTCATTCAAAAATTGCTTGCTTTTATTATTTCGGGCTATTTTAGCTAATTTAAAACTAAATGTGTTTTCACGTCGATAACTAAAACTACAGGAATTGTAAAGATTTTTAATGCATTTTATTGACCCATAACAAATGAACTTCAAAAATACAAGAATGTTTCAGCTTAACAGAACAATTTAAATGAAAATGGCGGCTCCCTTTGCAGTGACACACAAAAAGAAATAATCCTGTGACGTAACATGAAAATTCTGAGTACTTTTTTAACAATTCTAGGTTGAATCGTACTCCCCCCCCCCCCACACACACACACACACTTATTCCTCGAAGTCGGCAATAAATTTTTAAATGTAGTTACCATAACGATGTTTGTTTTTATGCGACAACCGTGCGGAAAATTTATGATGACGCTATCTATGGAACTTCAGATTTATTCCTAAATTGGGCCCACAGCCGATATTCAAATTAATTTTGCAAGTGATCAGACTACAATTTAGTTTCACGGAATTTTGATTTCATTGCAGCAGACTATTTCAAGTCATTCATTTTATCATCGCCCAAGCAATTAATCTGGGGACTGAAATGCCATTGCTAAGACAACATAAAGTACAATATATTTTTTCCCAATAATTTTTCAATTCTAAATTACCTGTGGAGCCTTGGATTATATTTCTTGTTTTGTGGAATATTATTAAATATGATGCATTCGAGGTCAGACTTTTTTTTTTTTAGGGCATTCGTTTATTCTATTATTTTCAACACTTAGGTTGTTGTAAAATTTACTATACCGTTATTGTTAAATAATAGTTTTCAATCTATTCTGTAATTGATTTTATATGATTTCGAAGTGTGCTCCGAAGGAACTAAATAAGTTATTTCGGAGCGAACTTAGTTATTTTTTTAAGCTTGTTTGTAAAATTTAAAAAAAAGGATGCTACTGGCGAAAAAGAAAAAAATATCCCTTTTAGAACTCAAATAATACTTAGAACCAATTACGTTTGGAAAAATATATAAATAGATTTAAATGAAATTATGATTCGAAATATTTGGATATTTTACAAAATTTATTTTCCTGAATACAAATATTCAAAATTAATAATAATTTAACTTACGAATTCATTGGCCATTGAGGTAAACATACCGAGGCAAATGACTCCCAGTGTTGGGGCTCCTACCATGCCTTGCACAATATTGGCAACTTCTACAATACCTTTGATGTTAGCCATTACAAAAGTCAAGCCCAGACAAAAGGCGCCGTAGAAAACAGCTGTAGGAACAGTTAAAAATTTAAACGTATTCTTAAAATTGAGGTTTAAATTTGAGTTAATTTATTTAGTTAATTAATTAAACTGAGACTTCAATGAAATAAGCATATACTTTATCAAATAATTAAGGCGATTAAATTTATGTTCAAATTTAGTAGAAAAAGCGTATATTCAAATAATGCACTGACCTATAAAACGGTCTGCAGAAAATACTCCATTTTGAAATCATATTTCATTTAAAATTCTCAATAAGGGTCTCAGATCCCTTAACTAACTTGCAATTATTGCTATTTCAATCAAGAACTCCATACATGGGACTAATAAGTACCATATAAAGAGGGAAAAAACTGTTGAAAAACTTCATTCCATAGATAGATACATACGTATAACCATATCTTTGGCAACTGCTACTGTCAAGCCATCTGGCATTAGAACTTGACAAACAAATTCTTCGAAAGATCAGAAGATTCCTTTACTTGTAGAACTTCATAGAGAACTCTTTTTACATTTACGAGTCTAAGAGCAACCTCATTTACATAAATATACGTTAAATTAATTACAACTGGAATTAACTTAATCTTACTTTTAAAGTCAGTAAAACGTGGTTTTACTGACGGCTCACTGAAACAAATTGCATTATTTTTACCCCCATTGTGCTACAGTATTATTATAATGTACAGGCAAAACGAATAGAGAAATGCTGGATATTTCATCGAAGTTCATAGGTATGATTATAGCTAAAAGGTAGTAGTACTATAAAAACAATCATGCCTTTAAGTATTTTATGTGCAGATTAAGCGTTAAAGTAATGAAAATTAATTAAATATTAAAGCTTAAATCTAAAGCATTAAGGTATCAGACCTAATATCTTCACTATGAAGGTGGCTGTTGACTCTTTCAGTGGAGTCCTCATGACAGGCTTGATGTAGTCCTCTAGAGTGACAAAAGACAAAGCATTCAATATTGACGACATTGTGCTTAGCGATGCACTGAAAACACCAGCTACACACAGTCCAGGCAAGCCAGGATAATCTCCATATAGTTTCATAATGAAAAGAGGTACTAGCTGAAAAATAAAATCATCCCATACATATATTTTTCGAAAAATTAAGCCAATATATGTTGAACAGATTAAAGAAAGTTGATCTTGTCCCACCTGATCGTTTGACTGAATCTCTTTATTAAGCTTAGGGTCACAGTCGTCATAATAAGCATACATGATTGCACCAAGTATATACGCAAAGGTTAAGAAGCCACAAACTATTGGAAGGCTCCATAGCAGTGACCTAAAATTAATATTTAAAAAAAATGGGACCTATTTCACATTTTGCAATACTTTTTGAAAAAAAACTGTTAATAAGAAAAAAAATTGAGAAATAGCATTTTCTAAAAAACCAAACGTTTATCCAATCTGACAAACTAAAAAAATATTTATTTTTCTTATTTTGCTTACATTTATGAATTTAGTTGAATGTTCCATAAATGTTCCATAAATTTTGTGCTAGTTCAACTCCACCCAATATTTTCAGAAATATGGTATTATGCTGAACAACTTCAATGGTGTTTCCAAAATACAGGGTGCTCACAAAGTATCTTTGCATATACGGGCATTTATTAAATGAAATACTGAAGGTATACAAACTTTAAAATTATTTTAAGATAATTATTTTTTCAGCAATTAATAAACCTCTATATGCACACCTTTAGTTGCACAAATCACATCAAGGCCATACTCGATTTCCAGCCATGTCCTCTGAAACAATTTATAATCAGTGGTGCCGATGGCATCTGTGATGCTTCGCTTCAGATCAGTGATATCCTGCGCCTTTGTTCGGTGTACACGAACACGATTTTTAACTCACCCTCACAGAAAGATATCCAAGGATGTGATATCAGGGGGGTGGATTAGATGGCCAGGAATTCGGGCTATCCACCCTCATGGAAATGTTATATCTAAGAAATTGAGTATGAGAAATAGAGTAATCTGAGTACTAGATGTTTCTGTAAACTAAGAAACACAATGCTCTTATTCTTGAGGCGTAGCCATTTTGATATCTTTGCCTTCTAATTTTTCGAAATGTTATCTCAAATACATAAAAAATAATGAATAAAATACTTTAGCAGTAACTGGGTAACTATAACAAATTTACTTTTCATATATCCTGATTTATATGTAAATGTATGTGTGTGTGTAATTTTGAAGTTGTAAAGAGACTTTATAGACACCTTATATAGTATTGTGTAGACATATATATATATATATATATATATATATATATGGAGAGAGAGAGAGAGAGAGATTATATATGTATGCATGTATATTAGATCTTTCCTCTGATCTGTTATACACTGAAAGGTCATAAGCATGATTAAGTTTTTTCTATAGCCTATTAATAGCTGTGAGTTGTTAAGTATTATTCAGTTATTATTAATATTATTTCAGGAATTATTTAAAAAAGCCCATTTCATGTAGAGAAATTAACAAAATCTCAGACGGTTTATTTTGACTGTGTATGCTAATCCTGAGTTAGAGTAGGTTAAGCCTGGATGATCCTTTAAAAATTAAATGAGTTTTTTCGTGACCATTGAAATATAGGAACATTGTATAGGAGGAATGAGGTGGCCCGGGTTTCAGTGAGGGGAGAACACCGATCTAGTTGGGAACGGTAGTTGCTGTGCGCTGTTGAAATGAGTACTTGTATTTTTACTGTTTTAAAACATTTACAGAAGCTGTTAGGCAATTGTGGCTTATCTCGAGAATGATCTTCCAAAACAAAATGTGTCTGAGCCATCGGCGGGGAATGAATCTGTGCTCCGAGCAATAGTTTGCGGCGTCACTGTTTTTAACGGATTCTAATTGGTATTACCTGTTATCTGATAAAAGGTACTAAACTTTTCTCGTGTTAATATTTAAGAAATACAATGCAGTTTTACTCCTAAAACAGTTATAACTTCTCTTTCTATCTAGTATATTGTCGCTACATTATTTAACCAAAATTACATTATTTAACCGAAATTTGTGTTAACTGTACTTTGTTGAAAATTAAATGTTAAGTGTTGATAAAAATCAAGAAATAATGATTCTACATTGGTGTGTGAAAATTAAGGACAAAATGGAAAATAGTACATATGCATAATTATAGGGAAGATCGCGGTGCGAAACGCCAATGATGAGGTCGAAAAAGGCCAGGTACTGTTGGGCATGCAGTGTATGCAGCACGCGGTAGTGAGAGAACGTCCAAAAGCTCATAAAGCATGCTGGCGGTGAAACCTTAGCAGTTATTTGAAAAGTTCAGATCCAACTCATCAAAGTCGAGTCATTGCTAATATCGAGTAATTATGATATGGCCAACAGACAAACATGTAGATCATATATGGGTGCTTTTATCCGAGTTAGAACCATTGGCAAGCTGGCAGAAGGTTTGAAGTGTTACGATCGAGGCATCGTTGGGGCCGTGGTAGCCCAGTGGTTAAGGCGTTGGACTCGTAACCGGAAGGTTGCGGGTGACCGATACCGGTGTACCACTAAAGACCACCTTGTACATGCGGTGTTCGTGCACGTTAAATCCGTGCTTCCAAAAGTCCTCTCGGCGGTCGCTAGCAGTTTCCGAGGGGTGCCAATATTCAGAAACCCCCCACTTCTGATGAGGTTCCAAATTGTGGCGAGAAATTCCGAGAAGGACGTATATGTAGCTCTAAGCAACACATTCAGTGACGCGAGGTGTCCTCTCCTGGCAAATAAATAAATAGATCGAGACACCGTGTCATTCACATACTTGGAAAGCATTTCACTCTTTCAGACCTGATTAATAATTTCTCTTCGAATTAAATAATTTTTTCCTTTGATAATAGAGATTAAACTTGCAATAAGAAAAATAAAACAAAAGCACCTGATTATTAAAATGTTGAAGAAAATTGTTTTTTTTTTTTTTTTTTTTTTTTTTTTTTTTGCAGGCACAAATTAGGAGATCCATCCTGTACGATAGTATTGGTAATTTTTGTGTCCTCAATGGTGGACGCAAGATTTGAAAGGGTTAAGGTGATAGAAACAGCTATCTGACAGGTTAGAAACGGGCACCAACAAACAAACACTCCAGCAGACGACCGATATATTGTTCAATACAGGAGAAGGGACAGACGGCAAACAGCTATTCAAGGCACATGGAACGGACAGATAGATATATCATTTTACCATTGCTAAGAATAAGTATACAAGCAGTTATTATTGCCACTTATTATTAAATTTAATTGAAAAACTTATTACTAAATTTAATTTGAAAGAATTACCTTTTTTATAAATATATGTTGTCAGTGACGTATCCAGGAATTTTTCATGGGGGGTTTCGACTACTGCAATTCACATATATGCATACATGTGTGTGATAAGGGAGTGAAGAATATACATTTTTCATGGGGGGGTTGACCCCCTTAACCCCCCCGACTACGCCCCTGTATGTTGTAGATCAAAGTAATTAATGATGACAGAATTGAATAACGTTAATGTTAAAAGTGTATTAGATAAGGAGCTAAATGTAAGTCTAGATAACCTAAGTGATATTTTAATTTCAGATTTTCTGTACATGCATCAATGTTGGTGAACGTGAAAAAAAAATTACACTGGTGCTCAAAAATTAAGGTCGAGGAGGTATTTTTTTAGCGCAACGTTGCGCAGAAATACATAAAATCTATAAAAATTGTACCATAACATCCTCAGAATATAAAATTACGGAAAAGTTAACAAAATCTTGAAAAAAAAATTCAAAGTATACAAGGATCTTTATTGTAAAGTTAGCTTCGAGTACAACTAGATAAAAGACAGGAATGCCCATGTGCAAGTGACTGACAAGAAAAATCCAGTCATCAGTATTTGTAGTTGATATGATCCTCTTTATGACTGCCATGCAGTAAATCGTCATCTGTGCATGTTGATTACGAGATTGTCAAGGAGTTTTTGTGTTATTGCGTTCCGTTCTTCTCGTAACCCTATTACAGATGCAAGACGGTTTTTGGAAAGGTGCTAAATTAAGTAAGGCTTAATTCTTTTTATAATTGAGACCTCAATTTCGACCCCATACCTTTTCTTTCAAAATAATAAAATTTACTATGATTAAGGATAGTAATCTTTCGAATAATTGAAAGAAATTATGCTCATTTTCATGTAAATTCATCTATTATATTCAAGATAAATGTTATTACTTCGACCAAGAAAAGTTTTAAGTATTAAACAGGTTTAAAATAAGAAATACGTACCGCTTAGCTTTCTTGAAATCACCATTGCTTATTAGCCTCTGTATTGCATGAAAATTTGTCCCATTCACAAATAATCCATATATTAAACCTGCTGGCATGGTATTCCATAAGGTGTAGCGGACAGTCAAATCTGTACTTGTACTAAAAAAAGAAATAATAACAATACAGATATAAGCCTTAATTTCGTGATCATGAAGATAAAAGAATAAATAAATAAAACAACTTCCCCGAAAATCAATATTGTCGGCACACCATAACAAATGCTTATAAAACATTTACCATAGCAGAAGTCAGGGGATTAATCATTAAAGTGGAATAGTAGACGAAACCCAATAAACTACTAAAAGACACAGCAGATCCACCGATACCCCAGATTAAATTTTCGACTGGCTCTAATAAAGATCGGTTGATTAGGGAAAGGTGGAGCAAAATAATGCTAGCAGGCAAAAAGATCCACATATGTTTTCCTTCAGACAGTCAGCGTTTTCATAAGTAACACATAAACAATTTTAGTAAGCCAAAAAACCAGCTGTTGTAAAATTAAGGAGTAAGATAAGGGGAACAAGTGTGAAATAAAGCACCTCTCCAAAATTTTCATGTTTGGAATTTGTTTCATCTTACTGCTAAGGAAAAAAAAAAGAAAAACGCGAAGTAAATGACAACGTATATTTTACCTACATTTTATTCAGTATCTAATGAACGGACGTAAAACGTTAAACATAACGTTAAACGTCCGTAGTAACGTTTGACGTACTACGGACGTAAAACGAAATGCGTGGGAAGGATAAATAATTAAAATGTTCGTTTAAGTAGACGGAATTCCGTGAATTCGTATTTACTATGGGTATGTTATTGCTAAGCCAGAACGCCATGCTGATAGTTTCGTTTTACGTTCAAATTTCGCATAATCATTCACAACTAAACTACAGAGTTGGCTAGCAGCAGTAACTAGTCGCGTTTTGTTAGTATTATGCTAGTTTGGTTTAATGCAATTAAAGTTCCAATCTCAGTCTTTCACCAGCTTTTAATATTATTTTATAAAATTTATATTAAAAATTTTAACGAAATTTAGATTGTCAAAATTCTGATGGCCAAATAAAAAATGCAGAAAAATAACCAAAGATTAGAACCAATGTAAATAAAACAATTACAACTCACTTCAAAAGCTGCAATCGCTGTCCTTCTCTAGCTTTCTGCAGTATTTTGTAGAATCCACCAGAATTCAATGATCCTTTAATTGTCAGTGCCACCACCGTAAATATCATTAAGAAGGACTGAAACACGTCCGTCCATAAAACACCTTTCAAACCTCCCTATTGAAGTTTAAAAAGTATGCATATAGATAGTACAAACAATGTTGGCTTGTCATTAACTGTCAAAGAAGGCGAGCTGGTTAGTGGTCTGAGAAAAATTGGCTGTAACTTAGTCGTAAACTGAAATATGGTCAGCAGTCAGATCATCTTGAATCTGAATTTGACGTAGTTAGTGTTCGATGACTCAATTAAGATAAACCTTTTATTACATTTCTCGGATGAAAATAAATTTGTCCTTTCTTTCTAAATTTTATTAATCCTCTTTTATAAATTTCAAGCGTTTTAAAGCATTCCTTGCGACACGTAGCAAGCCGCCATTTATAGCTAGCATCTCGAATTGAAGGAAAACAGCACATAAGCACTTAAAAAAAAAAAAAAGTTTCTCAATAGGATTGCCTTATAAATGTTTTCTATCGTACGCAACACAGACAAAAAATAGTTAATTTAGCAGACCATCTGCGAATATACCGCCTGTCTTTGAAAACTCCACAGGGATCT
Source organism: Cheiracanthium punctorium (assembly GCA_038373885.1). Classification (NCBI taxonomy): domain Eukaryota; kingdom Metazoa; phylum Arthropoda; class Arachnida; order Araneae; family Cheiracanthiidae; genus Cheiracanthium; species Cheiracanthium punctorium. The sequence continues at coordinate 157,968 of JAWZYV010011799.1, read as the reverse complement.
TCACACATTCACAAAAAAATGAAATACAACTATAAACAGTACAACTACAATTTAATGGGTAAGACAGCAATCTATGTAACGGTTCTCTTAAAAATTAAAGGAGATGTTTTAACAATAACTACTGCATGAATTTTCTTATTCCTACCCTGGAAGTCATGTATTCTTCCTGATGTCTACGCATAGCATGGAATATGCCTTCCTTAATACCATCTGACCTACCTTAAGGTCCTCCTCAGTCATTGTTTTTTGTTTGCGTTGAAGGATATTGAGATAATCAACTAAATATATTCACTTTCATAACTGATGGAAGTTATTTGTATTGCTCTGGCACTTATTCCATCTGAAGTCACGTTTGTGTTCAACTGAGGCTCCATCAGAGCGTTGATTGTGCATCTTATTAAAATATTAACTGGCGTCAAAGCTTCCAAATTATTTAAATCACCAGATCAGTAACAGGACGGCAGTTTCAAGTACCCGATATTTGAATCTAATGGTCTCAAATTCCTCATATATGAAACGTAAGTTTTTACTACCCACTTGAAATGGAATTTTACGTATTTGACGACAGTTTCCCTTAAAACCTCCTCAGTGTGGAGAATTTGAGGGAGTGAACTTTCAATGAATGCCCTCTGTTATTAAATAAAAAGCAAGACATTTTAAAGGAAAATTGATCTAACTGATCAGATGTATACTTTATTTAGTTTATCCTTTCTCTGGTTCTTATATTTTACATAATAGGGGCCACAAAGATCTAGTACAGAAGGATTAAATGCATAAATCGCCTTTACTCTCTGAGAGGACCAATCACTCATTAATTCAGAAGACAAGTCGGGTTTTGCACTAAAACATGTGTTTGAACGCACAATTTTTCTTGTTGTGTTTCTACAAGTTAAAAGGCCGACAACCTGAGAAAATAGTTGCGCAATTATAATTTGGTTTTCTAGAACTCTAGTGTGAATTCTTTCTTATCAGATCTTCTGTAAGTGTGTTTATTATATTTCTTTTGTTTTTGGTATTAGTTTAATTAAATATGTAACAAAATATACTCCATTCGATCTCACAAGGTGGTTTTAGTAATCTCAGATTTTACCGAAGTTTGATATCCGATTGCGACAAGACCTTTCTAAGAGCCGTCGACTGATTGCTTCTATAGGGTATTGCTTCGGTTCCGTGCTCGTAGCGACCGTGCCCATAGCGTACATATGGTGCTCGTAGCGTCCATCTTCCCATCCACCTGTTTTTACCCCAGTAATAATTGAAAAAAGAAATAAAAAGGCAAATCCGACTAAATATAGATCTACTTTAGTAGCGGCCAGTCTAGTCCACAAAATCTATTTATTTTCAACAAATAAGCTGAAATTCAAATCAAATCAAGCAAAAAGTCATTGTAAAGTTTGTTTTTATTTAAAGAACTGGTTTAAGGCCGACACCCAATTATAATGAAGTATATAAAAATAAAAATTTGTATCTAGCGAGGTGTATATACATCATGATTTCTTTTAGCATGTTCGAATACTGCATAGAGCTTCAAATATTAAAAATAATGCTGGCTATGAAACATTAAAGTAAAACACAAGGTATCTCAGACAGACGAAAAAGAAAGAAAAAAAAAGAAAGAAAAGTGTTATTGCAATATGAACGAGGAGAGTTAAAGGCTTAGGAAAAAAGCATTGGTGAGTTCAAAATTCATTATACATGTATGTGTTTTTTTTTTTTGTTTTTTTTTTTTCACATAACCTATAAGAAAATTGCGCATTATTAGATTCATAAAAGTCTCAGACGATACTTTACAAAAATTTTAAATACTTGTTAATACCGGTGCAGTGGCACACTCTTTCAAGTACCAAGAATATGATATAATATTAATCATTAATAAAAATGAATATATTAATAATTTTATAATAACGTGTTTAACAAATGTATATAGCGGAATAACAATTGAATACTTAATGAAGTAGTATTAATAATTAACATCAGTATGACAGAGCATTTTACCAAAGTTGTGTCGTTCCTTTATTACAGCTGATTTTAAATCTTGAACCCATGTTTATCTTGTTCGTTATAATTATTGAAAACAAGATCTCTTGGGCCAACCCTTGACAAGATTTTAGAAGACTGTAGGCCTTCTCACACACACACACACAGTACCGATATTTATAATTTCAATCAATCAGTTCATGACAGAGCTTAATTTGCTTTGGAGTTCAGCGCCTGTACTTTTCTCAACAATTTTTTTCATTAAATTCAAAATTTTAATAGGCTTCATTATTGTTTCGCTTGATATTAATTTTATTACATTGCACAAAATGACTGAGGTTAGCAAAAATATACTTCATTACTCAATGAATTAATGTTGCAATTTACAAAGCAATAAATTAATCATGCACTTTTTTGTTAGAAATTAAATCCTGGATCGGGGATTCTTTAAGGAACCTTTCCATTTGAAAGTTGCTCTCCACCCCACCCTAAAAGTAATCTATTTATCTTCTAACAGTCCTTAAAAAAATCCATCTCTCAGTAGCTTAAATTGCGCAGAGCTGTTCCATCACATGATTTAAATTATATTTTCCTTTCAAATAGTTTTTGAGTTGCTGAACGCGTTTGCGCTTTCAACTGGAAGACGGAAGGAACCTGGTTCAAAACTAGGTCGCATCCGCCGACCTAACTGTTCGGAGTTTTCCGTAGCTTTTTTACGAAACTTAACGCAAATACGGTTTAGGATCCATTAGAAAGTTCCCCACGAAAGGAATCACCCCCTCCACTCGGTCTACATAATTGGCTGTACCACCACATTTAATTTCACATAATTTCTGGTGTTGAACTAAAGAACATAAATTAAAGATAAGCGAATGAAACAATAAATTTAATGAGCTCAGAGAGCTCAAAGACAGCATAGCACCCACACACAACTAATATACAAACTGTATATAATGGCAGTCCCTTATACTCCCAGAATACTGAAGTGTGAATACTGAAGGGTTAAAGATATATTTAAAAAGGAGATAATTAAATATTTTAAAAATAAAGAGTGAAAATATCATAGAAAAGACATCAAAATTCTACCTAAACCATTCTAAATTCGGCTTGAATACTTTCGAGAAATATGTGACAAAATCTTTCAGTAAAGCACTTCTGTACATGATAGTGCGCATTTCTTCCTATTATGGGACCCTATAATATGTGAGGCTAAAGGGACATGTCTCTGGCTCCAAAAATGCTAAACAAGGCCCTTAATCTCATTACTCCTAGATTCTGAACTAGTTCGTTAGAGCTGGGAAGGACTTACACTCGTTACAGTGTTGATGAGTCTCGACTCGAGTTTTGAGTTGATGAGCTGTTGTCACGTGGAGGAACTTAAGACTAAACACGTGTGGACTCTAATATAAATTATCTAAATTTTTACCTGCATGGCATAAAACTACTTACCAAGGTGGAGTAAAAAGTGCAAGCTACAGACATTGAAACCATAGCCGTCCACACTGGCATGCCTGTAAACGAGCTTAAAGCAACAGAAGGAGCGTAAATTACAACTGGTACGTAAAGGATCTGAAAAAAAAGGTCACCAAATAAACAAATAGGTATAAAATTCAGCAAGTTAAATACAGTTGAATAGAGCAAGCATCTCGCTTCTAGAGACACAGCTCATTTAATACTTAAATTAACATTCAATCTTCTTCAGGTTTGGGAGATATTTGAGATTTGGGGGAAAGAGTTTATCGAAATCCAAGATTCTTTTAGACCGTTATCTTAGTTGCTCTTAAGTACAATATCATATTTTTTCCAAAGTATAATTTTATACGACAATATTTGGACAGATATATTAAAGTCCGATACCAAACGGCTCGCATAACGGCCGGCAGCGACAGGTTCACAGACCCGCGTAAAGTCAGACCTTCTCTTCTTCAGGTTTTAGTGCTATTGCAATTTATTTATAAAGACAAGTTTGAAGGGCTTCTTCAAATATGATATGCTTTTAACATTAAATTTCTTTAGATATTACTTCGCGCTTACATTTCGTGAAATGCGATGGCGTCAAATGACAGTATTTAGCAATAAAATGCACTTCTTAATGCTGATATTAGATTGCTGTTTCCAAATAAATGCAGTAAAGTTAAGCTTAAGCCTTCAATCTGTTATTGTTTTACAATGCTTTGGAAACTAATAGCTTAGTCTGACAGTCGAAGTACGCAGGGTGTTTAAGGTTAGGAGTGAAACACTTTGAGAAAAGAGTTTTCAAAGGAATCTCCAATTTGCAGTCACGTCACAGATCACGAAAACTTACAGAGTACGTGGAAAATAGGTTGGACTCGACAGATTTTTGCAGTTAATTACTATCAATATTTAAAAAATTAGACCGATGATGATCTGCTGTGCCTGGAGAGAGCAAGGTCGTATCAAAGGGGTGCCCCACCAGGGGTTTAAGCAGAAGAGGGGGAGCAAAATCAACTGGATCACAAGAGGTTGAAATAGAGTTTTACTATTTTATGTTTGTTTATTCAAAAAAGTACATCTGTAGGGGAGGATAGGATAGGATTTTATTTTGTAAAAGATTATGGGGATTCAAGAATTGTTGAATTGCTGTTCAAGGTGTAGGAGGGGGAGTATAATTTGGACTGTTCTGCCAGGGGCAGGGAGCGAGTGGGGGCGCTGTTCCCACAATATTGGAATACGTTAACGGGATCCGTTCACGAGACCTCCACAAAAGCCGTGACCGGAAGAATTCTTTTTACATAGTATTATGAATTCTTTGCAAGTGCATTGCGCTGCTCATAATCAAAATATTGACAAAAATTGATCAAATTAGGAGTTTCCCATTTTTTAATAAGCTCTTTGTTATATACATGTTTCGCCTCTAATATTGATTTCCCGATTCACGAATCTGCAATACTGAAAAATTTTAAAAACAAAATTTTAAACGATCCGTCATCTTATATTTTAGTAACAAAACAATTCGTATTTGTTTATAATTAGAAATTTAAATTTAGCGCTCTGAAAATAAAGGGAAAATTGTCATTTGATTGCAGTCAAATTTTTATTTATGCGTTATAATTTGCTATTTTATGTAGTAATGTCAATCAACGGAACAATTTCAAGAGACTATTTTATGTTTTAAAATATGAGTTAGAAATCATTTCTGAAAATATTAATAGTTCAATTCTTACCATTTGCATGCTATAAAGAACTGAAACTGTAAACTTTATTACATTCCCAAATCTTCCTTCTATGTACTGCAAATTAAATGAACATGAATAATTATAATTTAAAACAATACAAAATATAATTCTATACAAACAAGAAGTCACAAATGAATATTTTGATTTGTAAACACAAAACACAAGCTATCATTAGTTATTGCTTTCTTCATCGCATCGATTAATTCACTAAGCAGGCTTAAATCGCTCTAAATAAAAGAACGATGGACCCCTCAGTCAGTATTGTACAAAAGTTTTTAAAGTAAAAGGGATTAGTGTGGATAACTTGGATAATTTTGTTATTTGTTTTTATCAATAATGCATACTTTGTTCGGTTACAGATTGACTACTCTACTCTGCCAGATACAAGAATAGTGTTTACACATTTTTTATAAAGGAATTCAAGAAAAAATGCATCTGTTCAAATTAGACTTCGATTGTCTAATGTGTTCAAGGCTTTGCTTACATTTGGCGGCTACGTTGGGTCATGAACTTGCTTTGCCTAAGTAACGGATGACGAATGCATTGTGTCATGCACTTACTTTGTCTAAGTAACGGATGACGAGTATGTTTCGCCTTTAAAACTATAGGACAAATTAAACATGCACATTCTTATGCATGACAAGAGATTTATAACAGTTGCAGGAGGCCGTTTCTTCTAGTCAGGATTGCGAATTTAGCGACTTAGTGGCTAGATCTAGACATGATATCTGGACATGGCCGTCCGCATGGCATCCGGACGTTCCAAACGCAAGCATTTCTTCAAATAATTTCGTACCCAAGGTCTAATCTGATAGCAGTTTTGCCGTTTATACCATTACATATTGTGTGAATGAAAAGTATCTTTTCTTAGAGTATCAAAACAATGTCACACATACTAAAAGAAAAAAAAATCCCTTTCCAAGATATATATTGATTCCATCTTGTTACAGAAATGAATTATTTAAACGCATGATTATAAGTTAAGCATCTATAGTTATGATTTTATGTTTTCCGTCATTCTGTACAAGTTCTAAATTTCCTAGAATCAATCGAAATTCATTTTTTTTTTTTTTTTTTTTTTTTTTTTGCTTACACCCTCTCAAAAAAGTATTCTTGTGTACGTCTGATTTCCTCTATCAGTTTCTTATTTCAAGTATTGTTCTCCGTAAAAATGAATCTTGTCATATAACTTCTCGTACTTTTTCTAATGATGAGTTTTTTTCAAAGTAGTGTTACAGCCAACTATCTGGCCGAGGGGGGGGGGTCTTTCTAAGGTAAGCCTAACCCGTATGTATGCGAAGTTCCGGAGAAAACCACGGAAGACTCCGAAAGTTTAGGTCGGCGGAGGCGACCTGGTGACCCCGTGGTGACCCCGTGAATCAGGCACCTACCGTCTCCCACTTGAGAGCGGAAACGCGCTCAGCCGCTGATCGGGCGTTTTTCTTTTCAAAAACTAATTTGTTATTGACAAAAATTAAAAAGGAAATTATGGCTATAACTCGAATACTTTTTGAGTGGGTGTGCATATGAAATATCTAAAAGAATCGATTACTTATTTTTATTGGTTCGTTTGATTTATTGAGTTTAGTTACCTCGAATATTTAACACTAAAACCTCAAGATGTGTCATTTGGACCGAAAATCAAACATGTTTCAGTTTTTTCTTTTTTTCAAAAAGTTATGAACTGAACTTAAAAAAAAAAAAAAGAAAAAGAAAAAATTCGTGACTTTTCCAAACTTTTACGTTATTAATATGAAAAATATTAAGTAATTATCTTTTATCAGTTTTTTTTTAACACGTATGCCTATAACAGCAGATTGGACCATGTTAACACGAAACTTCCAGTGAGTCTGGAATCTGCAGCTCAAATTAAATAAATGGCATTATCATGAATAAAATTAGCTGTAATGACGTAATAAATGGCATAATAGCATACTATTATGTCATTTCCATTGAGACGTATATTTTACAAGTCGGACATTTATTTAATTTGACCCATCCCGTTGTTTTAGGTGTGCTTACCTCAAGTGACGCAATTCTAACAATTACAGTAACAATATTTTTTTTTTACTTTTTATGTAATATTAACCTTAATACGAATGTTAAGGTTAAACAAATGTCATTACCGTCCAAAAAGAGTATTATTTTTGCATTGCCCCGAGAATTTTACAAGAGGGGTCAACCTGACTCAGTTTGCGATTTCAGTTATACTTCAAACGCCGCGGTTCTAGCGCTGTATTGCTGCTGTATGGTGAAAACTAAGGTCATGAGTATTTAAAGCTATATCACTATTTAGCTCCACCATTAAGAATATCATAATGCACTGCAAATTTGATAATGCACTGAATAATAAACACATAAGATCCCTCTACTTTTTAACAATATGAATCGACAGTTTCAAACTACAGATCCCCTTTGGACACAAAAATGAATTTTTCTTAACTTTTGAAATGAGTCAATTAGAAAGCACTCGAAAATTGAGTGCGTTCTTATATACTACTTAAAAATTGTAATAACTAATTATTAATCTTAAAAAGTTATAATCATTAAAAGGAATATTTTTGTGCTTTCGCACATTATTATTTTTGAGATAGATTGAAATGAAACATCCTTATATTTTAAGAATAATGTCATAAAATTTAAAAATCCTCTTCAATATTAAAAGAGTCATATTTTAATTGTTGTAAACCATTCAAAAACGATGGGATATCTTATTTTAAAATCAGGTTTTGAAACTTAAGAACCTCCTCAAAGAAATAAGTCTTAATCATACCCCCCAACTTTTAAATTTTCCTTTCAAGAGAAAACAGCAATATTCATGTAGCCGTTACCATATCATCCCTAACAAGAAAATCTCTTACATACAGAAAAATTAAAGATTTCAGATTTCAAAAAACTCTTTTCTTCAGAGTAAGCAATTAAAACTATAGTTACAATGATATTTTTAAAACTGAAAACCTGTGTAAGAACGTCCAAAAGAAAGGACAAGCCGAAAATCCTTAACATATTTAAAAATGTAAGGTAAAATCAAGTAATTGGCTTACAAAATGTTTATCAATTTGGGGGAAAAATAGTTTAATTAAAGAAAATAATTTCTTTAAAATTTTGCCCATGCTTTCGTACCTCGAAATTAATTTTTAAAAAATCATGAAGTATCAAGGCAAACGAATAAAGTGCATTTATTTTGCTCCACCACTTCCTTATTTCCTTACTTACGCTCTTTGTAACTCTTAACTACATACAAATTTCAATTCAGTTCAATCGAATCCACACGTTCATTATCATTCTCTCTAAAAGATAATGATTACAAGCGCTATTCACATTTTCAGCACTTTCAGTTTACATTTTAAGCTTAACGCAGTCCCATAAAAAGAAGTTAAGAATGGCTAGAAGTGGTCATATCTACGCTTCATCTACAATACTAGCCAAATTATTACTTTGTTGTTTATTTAAAATATTTAGAGATATGAAAGTAAGAATTTATTACTTTAAACATGTTTTTATTAATAGTATTTCTTAATTACATAATAATTGTAGTATTTAGTACAACACCTTTTTGCTATTGGATTATTTTTTTCAGCATTTTTCCATTAGCAATAATACGATAATTCTTGAAGCTTACTTGACAGAGGAGAATCAAATATTTTCTGCATTTTACTGAGTTTCCGAAAAATAAAAGGTTACCTTGTAAATGTGTATTTGATGAAAAAGAGTTTCTGAAACTACGAAAGTACATAAAAATCGCGTTCTTCCTACAGATGATATACAATCGTCAAAAACTCTTATTGAAATATTAGAAGAGCACATAAGCAAAATAACATCAATAAATTTCATAAAATAAAAAGCCCTATTAAAATATATTTTACCAGCGCTGTCGGTACAGCTTTAGTATGGTCCCTTTGGCGCGATTTATTTTTGGCGCGATAACGGCGCCAATATGGTAACCCCTTCGACGGATGCTCCGGAGCGGAGGAGCTGGACATGGCAACCCTAGGTGCGTGACGTCATTCATCCGTGACGTCGCGGTTTCGCTCCAGCGAATAGGGAGCGTTTGTTCCTTTATTAAACTTTTGGAGACCCCTTTGCCAGTATTTCGCGCGGGAGCTTCGAGTTGTGGAACCGCCATTACGCTTTATGGTTTTATTTTAATGGCTTTATTTTAGATTAAATTTTATTATTTAATTATTACTGAAATTTAAAATGGATATTCAGGTTCATACTGACTGTTTATATACAGTTTTGTATGAATAAACATTCTTTTGATAGTACGTTTCAGGTTAATATTTTCGTTCCCGATTGTTTATTTGTTAAGGGTACAAGCAACAAATAATTACGTTATTAATATTTTATACAGTGAAATAATTTTAGATATTTTGATTTTATTATTTCCATATTGTAATAACTTAGGGATTTTAATCAAGGTATGCGATAAGCATTGTTTGTTTTTATTTGTTATTATTACCTTTGTTTATTTGTTAATGGTAGGAGCAACAAATAATTCCGTTATTAATATAATATTTGATATTTTGATTTTATTATTTCAATATTGAAACAATTTAGCGATTTTAATTAAGGTATGAGCTAAGCATTGTTCGTTATGATTTGAATTAGTTCTTTATTTTGCTTACGTAGTCTTTTGTCAGAATGCTAAAATGTATTTTAATTTTTTTGTCTTTTTTATTTGTTATTTTTGTGAGGTATTGCCTTTAGAATATTATTTGTTTGCATTGTTTAATTTAATCTACTCAAAAGAGAAAGGGGGGGTTGAGGGGGGGCACAGCCCCCCCTCACACAAAAAGAAAAGTTATTAAATTTTATTAAACCGAATCTATATATACATATAAGTATGTTATCTGTTTAATTTTTTTTCATAAAAATATTTAAAAGCCATTAAAATAAATCATAGCAAAATTAACGGCGACGATCAACTATCTCGGAACCAGCGCCATCCGATCCGCCATATTGTTTACAATTGGCATCGGCAAAGCAAACTTGGGTTGGCGACAAGATTTTGTCGCCAAATCAAAAAATCGCCATAAAGGGACCATACTAAAGCTGTTCCGCGCTGTCGTTCAATCTATACATTCATATTATTTTTTAATTGGTCCGAAACTTAATTTGAACAGCAATGATAGATTTAATAAGTGTCAACATACCCCGTTATTTCTGTAAAACAGGGTCAAAACAAATTTGAAAATTATAAGAAAAACTAATATGAACAAAACATACGGATAAGTAGTGCCATCTACAGGTAATTTCATTTATTTTTCTCTTGAACAAAACTTTGTAGAAACACGTTATTAGAGATGGGCGGTTCGACTCATTTTACTGATTCGAATCTCAACTCACTCACTACTTCGATGATTCGAATCAGTGATTCGAATCATGAATCAATAAAACAACTAAAGAAATTTTCCCTCTCTCTGCGCCGAAAGTCGTACTATTTAAACACCCTTCAATTCATCGGGTTTCTTCTCCGCTAAGTTCTCGGGCAGCTAGCATCTCTCTCTCCTTGCTCGAGTAAAACTAGTGTTTAAACTGCCCGAAATGAAAATACAGGGGAGCTTCGTATGACCCCCTGGGCCTGTAAGATTACAAGGTTATGTTTGGTATGAAAGTGTTCGAAATTTTATGTATCGATGGGGACTTCTAAGGGGGGGGGGTCGAGAATCAATAAAAACGCGCTCCGATGGATAGTTTCCGAGATATACGTTAAATAAATATGGTAATTAGACTAATTAACGATGATTGAGGCTTAAAAGGACTGCAAACATGTAGAAATTGGCTCTGGGATGGTTTTCAGACTTTGGAGATGCCGCCGGAGGAGGCTAGTGTTTAAAATGCCCAAATTGAAAATATAGGGGAGCTTCGTATGACCCCCTGGGCCTGTAAGATTAAAAGGTTAAGTTTGGTGTCAAAGCATTCGAAATTTTAAGTATCGGTGGGGTGTTGAGACTAGGGGGGGTCGAGAATCAATAAAAACGTGCTCCGGTGTATAGTTTCCAAGATATACGTTAATTAATTATGGTAATTAGACTAATAAACCATGGAGCTGTTTTTTCCGCGGTCCGGCATCGTCATCAACGGAGAGAAAGCAGTAGCAAAAGCATCACAAGCTGGTATTGATCAAAGGATTTTCTTATCGCCGGCCTCAGAGGCGTAGCCAAGGGGGGTTAGGGTGGTCATAACCCCCCCCCCCCCATGAGGAATTTTTTGCCATACAAAATGTGTATTCTTCACTACATTATCACACACACGTATAAATATATATGAGTTGCAGTAGTCATAACCCCCCCCATGAAAAATTTCTGGCTACGCCCCTGACCGGCCTGTATTTTTGACCTTTATCGAATTCGAGATTTCACTGAAATGAAAATGGGAATATCGGATATTTGATGTTGAAGTAAAACCGAAATGTCGATATTTATCGATTTTTGGCCCAGTCCTACTGAGGGGCTGCTGCCCCCCCCAAAAATGGGACCCTTTACTTAGCTTACAATTGAACTTAATCTTTAAATTTGATACCCAACCCACCCCGAAATAAAATCCTGGCTACGCTACTGTCAATAACACTAACTACGCCACTGCTTTTTGTATTTCTCTGAATTACGAAAGAAAATAAAATAATTCCCCTTAAACGACAAACAAGGTAAAAAAAAATATCTTAAACGAAATCTGCAGCAATAAAGCGAAATGTTATTTTGCTTACTACAAAGTCCTTTTGTGAGAGCGCTTAATACCGCCCCTGTATCCTTCATTGAAAGTGACAAGCACAATCCTAACTTTATTTCATTCTATTTCCCTTCACATGAAAACCCGCCATCATGTAAACTTAACGTTCCGTGTTTTTTTTTTTTTTTTTTTTTCCTTGAGAGTGGGGGCAGGGGGACATATATTGAAGTTAAAAATAGAAAAGGGATGTTTCATAAAATTTTAAACAAATATTAAATCAGCCAGACAAGTTGGAAGGAGGGAGTACCCCCGAGGGAAAAAGGTTTAAACAACTTTGAGACACCCCCCCCCCGCTCTTCCACGAGCATTGGCGTAAATTGTCATGTAATATTTGGATGGGGTGACAAAATGTTTCCGATTGTATAAAATATCGTTATTATAAATAGCTCTGATACTTGAATTTTCTTAATTTTTTTTCGGGGGGGGATTGACCCCTCTTGCCCTTAGGAAGTAACTCCTATGCCCCCCGCCAAAAGCAAACGATGTTCGACCCACTCCACACCCACAGACAAATAAAACTTTAAATCCGACCACCAACCAAGAAATGAAACACCAAAGATTCGAAAAAAAAACTTCAATTAAATGAAACATCCTTTCAACTCTTTTCGACTCCTTTCGACTCTGAGTCGATAGAAGATTCGAAAAACTAACGAATCTCAACGATAGTATACAATCACCGAAACAGAGCGAAACACTGAATCAGTAAAGATTCGTTGCTGCACCAACTCAGTGACCAACTCACCCACACCCACTCATTTACTGTTTCAAATCATCTATCGACTCAGAGTCGTAAAGAGTCGAAAAGAGTTGAAAGAGTAAGGGAAAATCTCTGGGAACGGCAAAGGGAAAATAAGTTTTCCTTCCCTTCGCACTTGGAATGTATTTCCCTTGAGGGCTTGAGATTCGAATCAGTAGAGAGTGAGTGTAAAGACTGAGCCACTCAGTACCAAGATTCGAATCACTGATTCGACTCATCGAATCATTGGCCATCTCTACACGTTATGGCAAAACACACTTTCGAAAGTAAATAACTTCATTGTTCGTAAAATTTTGATGTGTGTCATTGATTCATCGAGTATAATACATGGAAAATAAAAAGTTCTACTTACTTCAAACACGGAGTTTAGATTCATTTCAAAATAAACGGGTAACATTAAGTAGGCAACCAAAAATCCAGCTACACACATAGTCACATATCTCATCACCGGTTGTAGGCCATACATGTAGGACTCCACTGGCGCTCCAATCATGACTACTCCAGACAGCGTTGTCGCTACAACACTGAAACAGACGGGCAAAATGCTCATCTTTTTGTCGGCCAACAGGTATTCCAGTGTTGTCTTTTGCTGTCCACCGGAAAAGCGAAAATAAACACCAATTCCGGTAGAGGCAATGAGCACAGCAACTATGATGACATAGTCGACTGCACCGAAGACGATAGACATTGTGGTGGAATCTGAATTTTCCTCCTGCAAATGTTTTTTTTTAATTAATTTTAGGCATACAAGCAAGTACTTTAGTCATACTGATCTCATTGTGAAATATTAGCTAGACAGCCTAAGCAAATATCCTTTAACCCAGTTAAAATAAAACTCTATATCGTAAAATTATTTCTCTAAACATTAGTTTTGTGAAGCTCTGTTTATAATTTGAAAAACTTAACCATACAGCTTGAAAAAAATTAACCGATTCGTTTTTCGTTTACAGTGATATTAGCCATATTTCACAATTCTATGACCAATAAACACTACTAACGGTATAAATAATTCGAAATGTTTGCAAATTAATATAATGACAATTCGTGTTAATTTTTTGTTTTTTATTAACATAAGTGATTCAATTTTTAAAATTAGAAAGACTTTTTCATAGATTTCGGATCGGAGTTGCGAAAGAGTGACGTCTGTAATCCGTTTGGGCAAGGCCGGTTATAACAATTTTTTTTCAATCAGAACAATGTTTTATTTCTCGTACATATATTAAATTATCAGCACTACAATTAAACTCAATAAAAATATATTCTGAATATTTTCAGGTATATTTAAAATATATTACTTGAAACAATCAGAACGATCAGAGCCTGATTATGACCAACGGGGGCCCCGGGCATTGATGAATTTGGGGGCCCCCATCTCTGAAATTTGTTTTATTTTTCATAAAATTTTGATATAAAAATATATATTTCAGAAATATATTTGAAATTGGGGGCCCTTTCGAGCCGGGGGCCCTGGGCAAAGTCCCGATTTGCCCATGCGATAATAAGGGCCTGAGAACGATAATGTCTGACAAAAACTCAAAAGCAAAACTAATTTTTTTTCAGATGAAGAGTGAAAAAAAGTCGTGAAAATTCCTTTAACTAGTGTTATTTTTGTAATAAATATAATAAAAATCGACATCATATTTCTTAATTTTATTTTAAATTAATTTTATCGAAAACTTTAATGTTTGCTGTTTCATTTCTGAAAATTGCAGAAAAGAGTTTAAATTTTACATTGAAGTATTTGGTTAACAACGACAATCCTGTAGTCATTAACTGAGAGAGTGAATTTCTAAGAGAGTTAACAAATTTCACTCGTTGAAATTCTGCTGACCTGTGCAATAATCAATCATGTTTATTACAAATTATACCAACTATTATAATAATGCTGATATGTGCCATGTGTTTTTCACAATTACGAAAATGATTTAGGGGATCATAATATTTTTGTACTGAAACATTCTGCATATAGATGTAATCAATACAGTAAAACCTCTCCGAGTGGCCACCCCTGTACAGCGGTCACCCCTCTACACGGCCAATTTTTCATGGCACGGGTTTTTTTGGCTCATAGACTTAATGGTAAAATGATCTCTATCAGCGGCCACCCGACCCCTTCTAAACGGCCACCGTGTGGGATTGCCCAACTCATTTTTCGGGAAATTCTACTCACTCCATGCTGTAGTTTTGAGTGGAAAAACTCAAAGTTAGGTTTATAGTCGAATATAAGTCCCAGGAATAACTGTAATTGAATCTGTTATCTCTTCTGTATTCTCCCCACACCCTTAAGATGGGGAATCCCTTGGACAATCAGGTGTTGAAGTTGTCCTACAAATGAATTTTTGTCTCTTTCAGGCGCTAATTTCGTTCCTGACAAGGAATTTCCCGATGTTTGTAATGGCGAGCAAGCTAAATGTTCAACACAAGCGACTTTTAGGGAAAATGGATGAAATTATCGAAAATTCCGAAGCGGTTATAAACTAACCGGTTAGAGATCTGCTTTTTAAAGTAAAAAACAAACTAGAAAAAATGGTTGTTTCAAAGAAAAGTAAAAACTTAAAACAGACAGAAATTGCATCATCTTTTTTTTTTTTTTTTTAAATGTAAGAAAGCATTAAATAAAGTACTATTTTCTCTTTAAGTGTTATATGTCATTTTAAATAAGGCATATGTGCCAGAATTGTTTATATTACGCATTACAGCAATTATCTTATAATAGTAAATAAAACCCTTGAGACCGGCCAAATATTCTCGGTACGGCGGGGTTGCCGCTCGGAGAGGTTTCACTGTACTAGTATATCAAAGCTCCAATCAGGGTCAGCTTTACTATTAGGGCAAACATATCAGACCGCCTTGGTATACCGATTGAAGGAGGCCGCTATTCAATTAATTGTTAAAAAGTATTTATATTTCTATTTAACATTATTAGTTCTCAGTTCCAGGCAAAGGCAGAAAAGGATTGATTTTTAAAATGTAACACTTGTGTAAAATCTCTAAAAAATTTGAGTCCTGTACATTTTTTATCACTCAACTTTTCTTTTACTTGTCAACTTCCAATACAGGTGATGGAAATAGTTAACAACTCTAAAAAGTTTTTAATGAATCTTATCCTCAACGCTGTCGATCGTTTAAAACATGTTTCTCCAAAAATTTTAAGGAGTGTCAAGAGTTAATTCTTTTTTCAATAGATGAATTTTCTAAGTGCAATGAATATGTTCTCATAATGAGTGAGCATATTACTTATGTATCCATGCATTTAAGTATAATGTATGTAAACATGCATCTATGTATATGCATGGAACCGCCTATCAATTTCTTGCAGGGTGCCCAAACAGCTGAAACCCGGCCTGTTTCCTAACATCCAGCCTTTCCTGCTAACTGAAAACGCTTTATTTAGTCAGTACACGAAATTTCTTACATTCAATAAGCCGAAACAAAAAATATATTAATCCATTGTATCTACTTAGTTTCACTCAATAGCTCTCGGTTCTGCTATCCAAGTCTTAGACATAGATGGTACCCAATCCGTGTCGGATTTACCATTATCTATAAAAATATATTTCGTGATTTTGTACTTAACAAGTTTAAAATTAATTTGCAATACAAAATCATAGCAAATATCACTACGCACTTAGAATTTTAATATTTTCACTACTCTCACAATTCTTACTAACTATCTGCATCTCGGCGAGTAAAGCTAATAAATACAGCACATGCATTGCTATTAAGAAAAAATGCGGAAAATTATATATGCACAAAAAAGTTCTGGTGATACTTAAACTGACAAAGTTAGAAGCAAAGAAATCAAACCTTACGAAATTCTGCAACGGAAGGAAGTATTCGTACTGACGGAAGGCAACTTATTCCATACTTCTGGCTCTCTGGATAACTTCAACAACATTTGCTGTATATTTAGAACCTTTGTCAGGTACATTTATTTTTTTATACAAGCGAAATGTGACTAATGCATCATCCAATTTTCTTAATTAAATTTCAATATGACTTATCACGCGTCTTACGCGAGTAGGCGCCTTTGGGTTTTGAAAAAAAAATTACTGCACACCCTCATCATAAAGCAGTATCATATGTAGAGAATGCTGTTCTTGAATAATAAATATGACTCCAGTTATTATTATCTTTATTACATGATTTATAGTAGAAGTTATTTTTTATCTAAAGGACAAAATACGATACAGTTCTGTACTTGAAACGGCCATTGTTTACTTTTCCGATTACTAAGAAAAATAAGATGCAAGGTCGTACGCGAACAACATTAGAAGATCTAAAGACGAATAAAATAAAATTTAGCAACATTATAGATGGCTACGAGGCTATAATCCAATTTGTATATATTAAACATCCTCTCAAAATTCAAAATTTCTATTTGCTTGCTTCAAAATTCTTCAGGCGTAGTGACTTTCGTTTTAAACAAAGGTTTTGCATCGGGATCTAAATCTAATTCAAACGCAAGTAATATATCTCCCCTGTTTCCCACGGTCTGCTGTCGCCATACCTCGCAAGAATTTCATTAAGCTAGCAGACCTGGGCAATTTAAGAATCAATAACTGCATCTCTTTTAGCACATGTGATACTGTATAGAACACGTGATCCGAGGTTATATAAGTTAAAACGCAGCTCGGAGCATAGATTCTTCGTGACTTCACTTGCCATGTAAAACTATGTGAAACCAAATAAAATTATGTCTTCGTAATCTCGGAGTGTTTTTCTGTACAACACAGCACCAGCCCGAGTAAACCGTCCTGCATCTGCGACGGACAGTCTTCCGACAGGGAGACCCCGGTGCTGAGCAGGGCCGGCCCAAGGGGGGGGTGCGAATGTAGGCGATCGAATAAGGCCCCGCTCTTGGGCCATTTTATTGCTATCTCATAAGACACGATAGAAAAGAGGCCCCGCTCTTGCGCTTCGCCTGGCGTCCCGCACGCCCTTCGGGCCGTTTCTGTGCTGAGCTTAACCCGAAGACGAAACTACAAATGCCGTCTTTCTTCCTAACACTGCCCGACTACGAAAAAGCATGAAGCCGTTCGTCTAATATTATAGAAGTCTGCAGTGATAAAAAGTCTGCGCGCCTTTAATACTACTCCAAGTTCACAAAATTATTAGGGAAGGAAGCGTCTTTCTCCAACTTATGCAATTTAATTAAATCAGAATCTGTGATCTGCGTTTCTTTTAAAAGAAGCCTACGAACTTTCCTTTCAAGGACGCCACTTCGGTTTTTTCATCGATGTTGTTTTTCCAACCCCCCCCCCCCCCCACTCGGTCAAGTGTGTGCAACAGAGAAAGGAATTCTTGAGCTCCGTTAGAGAAACTGTTTTCGATCTCCACCTTTGCCTTTCCAAGCCATGACGTAATTTCAATCAGCTGGGATTCTCTGCTGGTATACGTATGACAGTGCTTTCGGTTTGCATTTTGAAGCATTAAATAACATTTAATACATTCCATATAGTGTATATCATTAGTATTATTTTTTTTTCTTTCGAACGAGTGAAATGAAAGTAGTAAGTTTTATTTATTTTTTAGTTTATTTACAAATAGCAATAAAAGTAAAAGAAGAATTGTTATTTAAACTTGATTATTTTGCCTATAGTTAATTTTGGTTTGATGATTCATTTCTTTGAAAGGTATTCATGTGTGTTTATTTAACATTTAATTAAATATAAATAGATAGATTTGCATTTGATAACTGATTTATTTATTGTTTATTGATTTCCATAAGAGTATGTTGCTATCTGTTTTAAAAGACAAGCTTTTGGTGGACTTTTGAATTTGAATACTTTGCAGTTTTTCTTTAAGTATGTTTTGATTTCGATTTCTATTTTTGTTTAATCTTTGGTAGTCTGAATATGCTTTTATTATAATAGAAAAAGTAGAAAATATTATTGTTTTATGCTGTTAAGGTCGGGTAAAATATTAAAAGAAAAAATGACTTCTACAAGCAGAAAATTTAAATACCCATGATCATAATCCAGAAAAGAATGGGTTAACGGCTAATAATGTCGATAGCAGTTCTCAAACCTGGGCAAATAATCCAGAAATTTACTTTGAAGTTTTATCTTGTTCTTTATTAGTCGAGGGTTATTGCTTACATAATATCCTGATTTTCATATCTAATTCGTAATTTACATGCGTGCACACCATTCTCTCATGCACATTTCTATAATATAATTTTTTAGTGTTGTTTGTATTGTTGTTTATTTACATTTGATAGCTAGTATAGTTTGTGTTATTGATTCCTTTGCCAATATTTCAAGATCTTACCCCTAAACGACACCAGTTTTCTCTTGTAAGGTAGCAGGGAAACAGTGATAAATGATAATGTTTGAGGGTTATTTTCAAGAAAGCCCACCATTATCACAGAAAGCGTTTCTCCGGCTATTTAAATAGTTAATAGGAGTTAATAATTTTCTTTCACGATTATGTAAATTTCTATATTATAATTCACCTGATAAATTCAAATTATATCACGAAGAATGACGATTTTAAAATCTCGGATTCCTATTTAATTGAAAAAAAAAAATTATGCCTAACATCACTTGACTTCACATTAGGAGATTAAACATTGCGTTTTGTCTATCAATAATATAAAATGAGAAAAAAAAATAAAATATGAAAAAAACTGTGTGTGTATTTTTTTTTTAAATCTGAGACTTACCCCCTACCTGCTTAACATTAGAGGTTAGAAAGAATCTCGAAATTAGGAAGTTAGGGTCACACACATATAAACATATAGCTCGGAAAAAAAAAAAAAAAAAAAAAACATGGGATCCCAAAAAAGAAACTAGATAAGTTTATTTGAATAATGAATGACATACTTTGAGCAGAATAACTTATGATAAGATAAATAAAGATAAATAAGCAAACGAAATACATCGGAAAAATACTGAGAGTTGAGTATGAAAAAAGAAAATTATTTGAGAAATTAGAGAAATAATAATGAAAAAGAGGAGTCAGAAGTTGGAAGTAATTGATTGTAGAATGTAATATTTATTTTATTTTAGGTGATCGGATATTATTGTATTGTATTATATGTGATGTTTTTCTAATATGTTGGCCAACATAATATTGAAACTCATAATATTGAAAAATGTAAAGAATGAATAATTTGTGATTTATTATTATTGATAAAGTTGGTGTTTATTTAGTAAGTATTTATATTTTTATTTTTTACTGTATTTTAACCCTTTAAGGCGCAACCCTTTCCCAATGCTGATAAAAGGGCTGCCGTTGCCATCGCTCGACTTAACTACCAGCAAGATGGCGGACGTTCGAAACGTTTATCGCGTGCCACAGCTCGAGAGACCCTTTTCTTGACGCAGCTGACTGTGCCCGGCACAGCCAGCTGTCGTCAAAAAAGGGTCTCTCGATCTGTGACACGCGATGGACGTTTCGATCGTCCGCCATCTTGCTGGTAGTTAAGTCGAGCGATGGCATTGGCTGCTCTTTTTTCAGCATTGAGCAATCTATCGAGCTGTTCTCGCACTTTTCCATTTTTCAGCAGATGTCAGTGCTGTTAAAAATAATCATGACCATTTTTTTACGGGAAATGGCGTGCTAAAAAGTAAAGGATTCTCATGGTGCTATGTCACACGCAACTATTTTTATAGAAATCAAATCTATTCTTCGTGACGGGCAACAGTTAAAACGTCAGAGTTTGGTGGTCCCAGAGCGGGATCACTGCGCGTTAAAGGGTTAAGTGATATTTTTAGGAAGTGTTTATGAAGATGTGCAAAATTAAAATGCATAGTATGTGAAACATTTTAGTGGACAACAAAAACTTATTTTATAGTGTTCTACGTTATACAAATAATAATTTTATTTAGGATTTTTGCGGACATTGAAAAGACTGTGACATTTTTTTTTATATACAACGAACTTTTTAAGACTATAGAAAACGTCATGTAATTTCTGTGTTTTCAAATGTTAATAGGTAAGCTCTGTTTTAAGACATTAAGAGCAATAGCCTAAATGCAAAGACTGGCCAGATTTGCTTAAGGACTCTCATAATGTCACATTTAGCTTAATTTTATTGTGTGTTATTTTCGTAATTTTGAAAGATTTTTGTATATTTTGTAATGTTTCTTTTTTGAGCTCAGTTTTATTTTAATATTGAAACTTAAATTTTTCGTAGGACACGTGTTTTATAAGTACTAAATTTTTAAAACTTTCTTCCAAATTTCTGCCTACGCCCTTTTCCTCACTCTGCTGAGGGAGTCTGACCTCCAATGCATTGGTGGTCAACCTCTTCTCAGACGGGGGGAATATTCTATAACATATAAAATTAAACATCCTCTCAAAATTCAAAATTTCTATTTCCTTGCTTCAAAATTCTTCAGGGCGTAGTGAATTTCGTTTTAAACAAAGGTTTTGCATCGGGATCTAAATCTTAATTCAAACGCAAGTAATATATCTCCCCTGTTTTCCATGGTCTGCAGTCGCCATACCTCGGAGGAATTTCCTTAGGCTAGCAGACCTGTGCAATTTAACAACCAATAACTGCATCTCTTTTAGCACATGTGATACTGTATAAAACACATGATCCGAGGTTATATAAGTTTAAACGCAGCTCGGAGCATAGATTCTTCGTGACTTCACTTGTCATGTAAAACTATGTGAAACCAAATAAAATTATGTCTTCGTAATTTCGGAGTGTTTTTCTGTACAACACAACACCAGCCCGAGTAAACCGTCCTGCATCTGCGCCGGACAGTCCTCCGACAGCGAGACCCCGGTGCTGAGCTTAACCCGAAGACGAAACTACAAATGCCGTCTTTCTTCCCAATACCGCCCGATATATATATATATATATACATACAGTAGAACCTCGATCTATCGTTTTTCAAGGGGTACGTAGTAAAAAACGATGCATACGGGAAAACGACGAATGCGGGTTTAACTCAAAATACGAAGAAAGCAGTATTTATGAATACACGCAATGTATACAGTATACCAAAAATACTAAATTTGTTACAAAACTGTAAAAGAAACAAATTGAAGCTGTATAGAAATTAAGTGATACTTATTTTTAAATAATCTTTAATTTTACACTGGGTTTTCCATTAATCTTTTAATTAAACAAAATTTTTAAGATTTACAATATTTTTTTGTCTTTTTATGTGTATTTATCTTTGTATATAAAAGTCATACAATTTTAAATACCTTTATTGCGTAGGATAAACTAGGCACTAGTGTTTGCTCAGCCTCATCGATATGAATATTATTCTCAGCTTCTTCGCGATTATTTTCATTTTTTGCGTCACATTTCACCCATTCTTAGGATACCGCACTTTACTACTACTAAATCAATGGAAATATAATCACTACGTTTCACAGCATACTCATCCCTGATAGATCTAAGAACTCTTCACACCTATACCATCATCAACCCAAGATATCGTACCAGGAAGTAATTAGATTGTAAGCCATATTGATCCACTTCACCTTCAATTTCATTTCGGTCAGAAGAAACATTGTACAACGATGAACGCGGAAAAGCGAGTTTTTGACGAACCATACATGCGGGTTTTGTTAACGTTATTTGAATACAGTTTGTGGAGGGATATATATATATATATACATATGTGTGTGTGTGTGTGTGTGAATTTGGAGGTACTCTGTGTGTATCGAGATTGAAAATCGAAAGACATGGAAACGTATGTTTCTCTGAAATAAACTTATTTTAAAGGTTGGTATCGTCTAGGGAATCCAATGCCACACTGCTTGTCGAATCTCGGGTTTCGGGATTAAAATTACCTTTTTTTTTGTGCAATGCAGCAGTCATTATCCTTGACCAAAAACACAAAACAAAATACACAATACAAAACACAGAATTAACCAGAAACAGACATAAGTTCTACTGACTACAGTTATTTCGTAGTAGATAAAAAAGAAAACATTTTGGTAGCGAATAAAAGAGTGGCAATAAGGTCTTTCCGAATCTACCACAGTCGATTTCACGGAATCCAGCAACACCGCTGGATTGATATATCATACAGAGAATTCATTTACAAATTGCGAACAGAGAAAAGTATGAAAAATAAGAGATTTTAAGTGTTATAAAGTTTAATCTTAATCATTATAATTAATCTTAATTTATAGTTAAGACAATAACGTACATATATAGGACAATTGTGGTCATAACATTGAAAATAATATACCTACAGTTATTTCGTAGTAGATAAAAAAGAAAACATTTTGGTAGCGAATAAAAGAGTGGCAATAAGGTCTTTCCGAATCTACCGCAGTCGATTCTATGGTCAATAAAGTAGACATGCACAGTTTCAAGTACGCTACCGCATGATGTGCTTTCTTCTAAGAATCTCATTTCTTTATTAATGATACGGTTTAATTTTGTTTTTCCTTTTTTTGCTGATTATACGAAACAATGACGGAGCCATGCTTTTTTTGAGTGGCTTATTGAAGTTCACCATTTAAAGACATCACTCGTTGTTACCCTTCTGAAGCAGAATGACTTTCCCCTGCGCCAGAAGAGGGCGCTTTTGAACTCTAATCCTTTTTTTTTGCCTTTCAGATGCAGCGAAGGCTTCGATGAAAACTGACGTGAAAAGGGGGTTTTCCCATGTCTTTTGTAAATGTTGTGTAGTGTAAGATGTGTTTATTTAATCCAGAAATAAATTGTATTCGTCCTTTAGACACTCACTTGATTCACTGAGATAGTAGCAGGAAACAGGAAATCAAAAGAAAAGCTACCAGGGCAGGTAGGCTAGATCTTTTTTTATGAACTGTATTACTTTATCTATATCAGAACTGAAATTCGAAAGAAATACAGTATAACAATTGTTTCATTTGGTGCCTTAACCCTCGATTTTTCCTGCTGATTGTTTGTAATTGTTAAGTGAAAAAAAAAATGACGTCAGAAGTGACGAATAAATTGAAAACACAAAGAGGTGGCTTGAGAACAAGCTTCACGAAACTGACTCCTAAAATCGACGAAGCCTTGGCAAAATTAGATGAGGAATATTTAGAAATTGCTCTCGCTCAGTTGTCAGAAAAGGAAAAACAAATAATTGAGCTCGATAAGTTAATCATAGATGAAATCGAAGACTGTAAACAAATCCCAGCCGAAGTTGAAGCAGCTCAAGAATATAGAGATAAAATCATCATGTATAAAATTAAAATTGAAAAAGTTCTAAAAAAATGCACGAATCAAGAAAGAAAAAATGCTAGCGCCGATATTTCAAATACAATTACTAACGACCCATCTCTAAATTCAAATGTTCCAATTAAGATTAAATTACCCAAAATTAACATCGAAAAGTTTGACGGCAATCCTGAGAATTTCCAAGAATTTTGGTCTCAGTTCAAAAACGCGATACACGAAAATCAAAATCTCAATAAAATAGACAAATTTACATACTTAAAAAGCTTATTAAAATCAAAAGCTCAAATCGCGATACAGGGATTATCGTTGTCAGACAAAAATTATGATATTGCTGTTAAAATTCTTGAAGACCGATATGGCAAAAAGGAAATTTTGATTAGGTCTCACATAAATAATTTATTAAATTTCTCACCTATTCGTAATGCATCAAATATAAAAGACCTGCGCGAATTGTACGATACATGTGAAATTCAAATACGTAGTTTAGAATCGCTTGGTATTGAGCTAGACAGTTATGGTAATTTACTTTTTCCTATCATAACTAAATTAATTCCTGATAGCTTAATTTTGAACTACAACCGCGAATATAAAAACGAAACAGACTCTTGGAATGTAACGCAATTGTTAGAATATTTGAAAACCGAAATCGAAATTAGAGAACGTACATTTTCGTTTCAGAAGAAGGAGTCTGATTACTTTCAGCACAATTCTAAAAATAGAAATGAAAGGGATTTAACTAGATTGGGACAAAATAATTTTTCGAAACCAAAATACGCCAAGAATCCGAGTGCTGCTGCTTTTAACGTAGTTAGTAATGAAAATAAGTGTATATTCTGTAGCGATGATCGTCATGAAAGTAATGAATGTAAATTAAGTATTTCTGATAAAAAAATGTCTATTACGTCAAGGAAGGTGCTTTAATTGTTTACAAAAATTTCACGTTGTAAATCGATGTTTTAAGAAACCCGCATGTAATTTCTGTTTCCAAAAACATAATCAAAATATTTGCGAAAAAGGTTTGGAACCAAAAGCAGAAGTTCCACAGAGTGAAACGATCGTGTCCTCCGTTACGGGAGATAGAAATTCGAACACAGATATTTTACTTCAAACTGCAACAGTATTTGTAGAAAATAAGGTTAAACCAGCCGAAATACGGTTATTATTAGATTTGGGGAATCAAAGATCATTTATTGAATCGGAACTCGTTAATGAATTAAAATTAAAAATAATAGGAAAAGAAACTATAAAAATATACCCCTTTGGTTCGAAAGAACCCCAGAAAGAAATTATAAATCGCGTTCTAGTAAATTTGAGAAACGTTCGTGATCCCACGAAAAAGATACAATTAGAAGCTTTAGCTACTGACAAGATAAGCAGTGCAGTAATTTATCGGCCAGAGCGAGAAATAAAAGAACATTGTGGCATAAACAAATTTTCACTGGCAGATGAATCATCGGATCAGCTGTTTCGAAGTGGAAATGAGCATTCCAAACTCCTTGATTTCCCCCCAGTCAGAATTCTGATAGGCGCCGAACATTATTGGAGTATCGCCTCCGGTGAAATACGCAGGATACCGAATTCTTCTGTTGTTGCAATGGATAGTCTTTTCGGATGGATTTTGAGCGGTTCTTGTGATTTAGAAAATAAAATTGACACTGAGAGGAGCGCGAAAATAATGAAGGTAGTTGTAGATTCTTCGAGAGAAGAAAATTCCGATCTGATTTTACAAAATTTTTGGAAATTGGATATAATGGGCATTGAAAACGAAAAAAGGGATTTATCCCATAATGACGGAGAAGTTGTTTTAAAGGATTTTGAGAAAAATATAAAATTTCAGAACAACAGATACAAGGTTAAACTACCGTGGAATGAGAATGCGGATAAATTAGAAAATAATTATGAAATCGCAAAATGTCGCTTAGGAAAACTGGTTAAGAGATTTGATAGAGATAAGGAATTTTACCAGCGGTATAGGGATGTATTATCGAAACAGATTTGCGAGGGTATAATCGAACCTGTAGAATTTAAAGAAAAGGAGAAAATGAATATCGATAGAGAATATTATATGCCTTATCAGGCCGTTATTCGTGATGATAAAATTACAACGAAGCTAAGAGTAGTTTTTGACGCCTCATCACACTCGCAAAATAAATTATCGTTAAATGATTGTTTACATTCTGGACCGAATTTGAATCCTGACTCACTAAAATTACTTATAGATTTTAGAAACAAACCAATCGCGTTAACTGCCGATATAGAGCAAGCGTTCTTACAGATATTCTTCAGTTACAGATATCATCTAACAGATATTGTTAGATGAAAATGATAGAGATGCGGTTAGGTTTTTATGGCTTGAGAATGATTATGAAAGGATTGCGAGTATGAAACCTACCATTTTTCGAATGACTCGTGTTTTATTTGGAGCTACTCCAAGTCCTTTTTTATTGGCTGCAACTCTCAAACATCACATAAGAAAGTACGAACATAAATATCCGTTAGCATATCGTATTTTAAATTCCCAATTATACGTTGACGATTTAATTTCTGGATTAGAAAATGAAAATCAGTGTTTTGAAATTTACCGACAAATAAAAGAAATTTTACACGAAGGTGGATTTAATATGCGTAAATGGAAAACCAATTCGGGTTGTCTTCAAATAAAGCTGGATCAGGCTGAAAACTGTAACGAATCTTTAAGGGAAACTTCGAAAGTTTTAGGTTACCTCTGGAATTCAGACGATGATACGTTAAAATTAGCATGTGAATTTCTTAAATTTAATAACAAATTTAATCCGTTAACTAAACTATTACTTTTAAAAATTGCCTCAAAATTATACGACCCCATTGGCTTTATCACTCCCTTTACGCTAGGACCAAAAATTCTTCTTCAGGATATTTGGGATCAAAAATTTAAATGGGATGATCCTCTACCATTTGATATAAGAAAGAATGGAACAAATGGTGTGATGAATTAGAAGATTTAAAGGAATTGGAAATACCCAGATTTTACCTCAAGGACGCTAACGAAAATGAAGATTTTGAATTTCATTGTTTCGTCGACTCGAGCAAGCGAGCCTACGGTGCAGTCCTGTATATTCGGTATACAGATTATAACGGACAGTTTCGGACATCGTTAATTTGCTCCAAATCCAGAGTTGCACCACTTCAAAAATTAACTCTTCCAAGACTTGAATTGCTATCAGCTGTAGTTGGAAGTCGACTATGTGAGTACGTAAGAAACAGCCTTTCAAATATAACAAATGCACGAATTAGATTCTGGACAGATTCGATGATTGTGCTTCATTGGATTCGTGGAAATTCTAAGAAACTGAAAACGTTTGTCCAAAATCGTGTGAGTGAGATTCGTTCAAGGACTGATGCTTCATTTTGGTCGCACTGCCCTGGAGATCAAAATCCAGCTGATGTGCTGACTCGAGGCGAATCTTTGCGAAATCTGCTTGATAAAGAACTGTGGTGGAAAGGACCAAAGTGGTTGAGAGAAAGTGAAGATTATTGGCCAAAAGAAAGCCAAGAAATTGCGGACATTGGAAATTGTGACGAAGTGAATGAGTCAACCGTTTTCACTATGAATGTCCAGACCGAAAAAATTATTGACATTGAAAAATTTGGGCACTTAACGAAACTCTTACGCATCACTGCCTGGGTAAAAAGATTTATCTTTAACCTTAAGAATAAAGAAAACAGAAGATCTGGAACTCTTAGTAGCGACGAGTTACAGTCAGCAGAAGAATACTGGATAAGAAAAACTCAAGAAAAAAACTTCGGGGAAGAATTGGAAGCACTAAGGTGCGGGCGTGAAATATCTCCAAATTCCAAATTAAAAAATTTTTCCGTTGGGTTAGATGAAAACAATATTATTCACCTTCGAAGCCGACTTCAGTATGCTGACATTACTCATAACGAAGCGTACCCGATGTTGTTACCCGACAGAAGTCACCTTACCAATCTCGTGATTCGCCGCAGCCATTTGCGGGTAGGGCATGCAGGAATTGCGGACACCTTAACAGACGTTAGAGAAAAATTTTGGATCCTAAAAGGACGACAGCGAATCAAGAGCATTGTGTTCAACTGCATTCTTTGCAAAAAATTTCGAGTTAAGCCTTTTACCCAAGACGAAGCTCCTCTTCCCCCTGATCGTATTAAGCAGACTCATCCATTTGAAGTAACGGGTATCGATTATGCTGGTCCCCTTTACGTAAAATGTACAGACGGAACAAAAAAAGCCTACATTCTGCTTTTTACGTGTGCCGTCACCAGAGCTGTCCATCTTGAGCTCACGGAAGATCTGACAACCAAAACATTCTTACTCGCGTTTAGAAAATTTGTATCCAGAAGAGGACTATGCAGAAAAGTATACTCGGACAACGCGAGTACATTCAAAAGAGCTAAAACCGAAATAAATTTGCTGTGGAAACTTTTGAAGGAAGAAGAAATCCAGAACTACTTTGCAAATAAAAACGTCGAGTGGAATTTTATCGTAGAGAGAGCAGCATGGTGGGGAGGATTTTGGGAAAGACTTATAAGATCCACAAAAAATTGCCTAAGAAGAATACTAGGAAAATCATCTTTGACGTTTCCAGAACTAGAGACTATAGTCATAGAAGTTGAGGCTATTATAAATTCCAGACCTTTGACATTTGTGTACAGTGAGTTCGAGGAACCTGAGCCACTTCCTCATAGGTAGAAGACTTGTTGCTCTCCCTCCACACTCATCGGTAGCGCCAACCTCCACCAAGTCTGATCTAAAGGGTAGGTGGAAACATAAAAGAGCCATTTTGGAAAGAATATGGAGAAAATGGCAATCATCGTATTTGTTAGAACTGAGATCTGCCCACCAGTCAATGCGGTCCAAATCAAATGTTGAACCGACGAAAAATTCGACTGTCTTAGTGTATGACGAAAAGCTTCCTCGACTTATGTGGAAGATGGGTATAGTCATCAGTGTTCATCCCGGACGTGATGGAAAGACTCGTGCATGCACTATCAAACTTCCCAATGGAACTATACTGAAACGACCAATTCAACTTTTGTATCCTGTTGAACTTAATGTAGATGGAAAAGGACCTAATGACTGTTTGTCCAAAGGTCCTTTGGGGCCGGAGGATGAAGCAGAATGACTTTCCCATGCGCCAGAAGAGGGCGCTTTTGAACTCTAATCCTTTTTTTTTGCCTTTCAGATGCAGCGAAGGCTTCGATGAAAACTGACGTGAAAAAGGGGTTTTCCCATGTCTTTTGTAAATGTTGTGTAGTGTAAGATGTGTTTATTTAATCCAGAAATAAATTGTATTCGTCCTTTAGACACTCACTTGATTCACTGAGATAGTAGCAGGAAACAGGAAATGAAAAGAAAAGCTACCAGGGCAGGTAGGCTAGATCTTTTTTTATGAACTGTATTACTTTATCTATATCAGAACTGAAATTCGAAAGAAATACAGTATATCAATTGTTTCACCTTCATCTTCTATCTTGCTCCTTTTGATTTTGATATCGCCGCACACGTTTCAATTACCCTTCTCTATATCGCTGACTATAAGGGAATGTTTTGTTTTTTGCGGGATTCCGTTATTCAGAATTATTGATGCGGTTGTAACGCTGCAAACCACGTTATCGTTCCTTGACTAACTTCGAATGAGTATTTTCTTCAAACTTAGAATTAATTTAATAACGGATTACAGAGAGTAATAAAAAAAATATTTTAAGAATAAGTTTAATTCTATGTAAATATAAAAGTTTAAGGAATATAAAAATTATAACTGCATTAATATCTTACAGTTATCTTTTAGATGCTCAAAAGAGAAGGTCAGAAAGACAACATAGTTCAATGAATCGTTTTCTACTCTTGATCTAATTTTAATAAAGTAATTGAAAGTGTAAATTTAAAAAAAATAAAATATAAAATTAAAACTTTTTTTTATTGTTTCATGATTTTTCTCTAATCTTATATCAGTGTGCAATATTTCAGCTCAATTGCAGATTGTAAAGGTAACGAAAAATATAGATTGCGATGTTTGATTCAGACTCCCTCTGGAAGATAACTTATTAAAAATAAATAAATAAACATTCGAACCTCAAACTAAATTTTTTTATTATTTACTCATATTTTGTTGGTAAATTAATTATTGGAAAAACTACCTAAGATGAAAATAAAAATAACTTACTTCTCAATTTTAATCCCGCGGGATCACGGTCCTAACTCAGCGGGATTAGTATCGCAAATATTTGGGCGTGATTGGTATTGGATTCCCTATTGTCGTCCTGGAATCGATTTCTGCTAAACAGGAAAGTAACTTTCTTACTGCCATATAACGGAACGAAACATTATTACCTTGGAAAACTTATTGCAAAGAATACAGCATTATTTCAGCTGCTTCTTAGCATAAGAATAGCCTGAAGTTTAACACTTGTCATATCGTAGGAAAAGTTTTACTAGTCCTGTGTCATAAAAGTCTACCACTTGAGAAAGGAACCAGATTGTCACAGTTGGTTGCAGTCTTCGTCAATGGAAAAGTGATACCATGACAGATACGTCTTCTGGTGCAAGTCTCTGTAAGCAAGATAGACACCATAGGCATATCCACACTATTCTTGTCTACGCATCACTTTTCCATTGATGAAGACTACAAATAACCGTGACACTCTGTTTCCTTTTTGCAGCGGTAGACTTTCATGACGATGGACTACCAATACTAATCCCACGGTAAGAGAAGTGTTACATTTCATGTTATAGTCCGGGAGCCAGCTGCCATTTAGGGGTCATCATTGCAAAAAAATCTGAGATTTTTTTTACTTTGGTTCATTTTATATTGTAAGTAAAGAAAATGAACGTCAGCTGACGGTGTAGCGGTGGGTGTAGTCGCCCAAACATCTAAAATAATTAAAAAATAATAATTGTAATAAAAAATTCATACTTTGTGCATGCGCTTATCACGTTATACACAAAAAATAGTCAGCTCACTTTATAGCGGTGGATAACACGTCAGCTGCCGATGATGATCTGCATTCGGCTGTATAGCGGTGGATCGTACGTCAACATGTAAAGTATACCCGTTAAGTGAAACAATAATAAAAAAGCTGAAATTTCGTGACAGTTAACTTTATCAGTTTTATGGAAAAAATAGTCCGCTAAGTTTTTCGTGGTGGAAAAGTCCTCAGCTTGCGATTGAAAGTTATAGCGTCTTGCTACGCGTACAGGCGTCTGGTGTATTTCACTTGCATCAGCTGATCACTTTTACACAGCGAAAAATTCAGCGGACAATGTCTTTCAGGTAACTCGAGTTCAACAGCTGAGCAAAAATATAAATTACACATAACTTGAGATACGAAATTTTATTTTTTACGAAATAAATGTGAATTTACGCGACATTTTCTTCGATGTTTACATATAGAGGAAGGTGGCCCAAAATGATTCCCTTAAGGGGAAAATTTGCACAAAATAACATAAATGTTAAAAAAAAACTTTGATCCTTAGCCACTATATTATGCATCATAAAACATATTTTAATAATATTTTAAGCTCAAATTGAGTAAAGAAATAAATAAATAGATAAATAAAAATAGAATTTTGAAGGGTTCACAGGATTATTTTATCCTCACCCACGGGCAAAATGATTCTTCACTTGAAAATAATTGCAAATCGTTTTTATCGGCAGAATAAAAGATGTAAAAGGAATTATGACTATACATAATTAAATAAAATAAGTTTTACACTCATATAGTATGCATAATTTATTTTATGAAAATTTTAAAACAGAAAAGTGTCACAAACAAAAATGGAATATTTCAAAATTATAATTAAAAATAGTGGCCTACAATAAACGCAGAAATGAATTAAATAATTTAATGGGGAGTCATGCATTTTGAGAACATCTGAAGGGCTGCCATGATTACTAGGGCTTGGTACTGGAGTTTCTTCAGTCGATGGATCATTTTACCCGGCAGTATGGCTGCCCACTTTAGTTCATAATACTGGAACTCTCTAAAAAACATGAACTAAATAAGTGCAATTTACATCTAAAAACATACTCTGTTCAGTCAACCAAGTCATACATATTTCTGTAAATATTGAATTCTAAATAAATAAGAAATTTTGTGCTTACCTCGTTATAGATATTATAAAACCCAGTTTTGATGACACCAAATGTCTGTAAGAAATATTTTTAATTAAAATATACTAAGATCCCCCAACGTTAAATATTACATAATTTCATGAAGTTTCACGAAATATGTAATATTTAATGTTCTTTATTTATTTTAAAATTCTTTTATGTATCAAAAATTTTAACGGCCTGGGGTGGAAATAGTTGAATAGTAAGATCCTTCGGCTGTGAAAAAAAAAATATTTTTTAATAAAGCGGCTCTTTTCGTACCATTTTTTCTATATGATTTTGTTCACTTTAGTTTTGAATGTTACTGATCGATATTACAGTAACAAGGTTCTTTACTGACCGCCTGGGTTATAAAACATGAGATCCTTCTCGATACTTTTTTCAGCTTCCAATCAACACCGGTCAAAGTCAAACGAAAATTCCGATTTCACTTGCCCATTTGCTCTGGATGCTCTGAGTACTGAATCGTGCAAAAGTAAACTGTAAACTGTTGTACCTTTACAATCGGAACTAGTGTGTAATGTAAAAGTAACAAAAAAAAATGATGAAGACAGACTCTATTGTGGATATCGATAAGTGTAATAAAATTCACAGTCAAAGGAAGAAAGTTCCCTTGGACTTGCAAAATAGTTTAGCAAATATAGCTTTGCAAGCACTATATTTCGATGGAAGAAAGGGCTGAACCTCAGCAATCGTTAAAGAAGGGGGCGTTTAACACAGAAGAATCAAAGGGAAAGAAGATACAGTGTTATCACAAGAGTGCCCCTTTGTAACCATTTCCTCAAATTCTGCACTGGGTATATGTTGCCTTTTTCCCTTTCATTTCATCGCTTGTCTTTGATCATGGCAATCAGTACGTTTTCTGGGTAACTATGTAACCCATTCCTTTAAATTTCAGGATCCAGAACTAATTTCAGCTCTTCGCTCGGATATATTGAGTAATGTATAATTTCCCAAAGATTCTGTGCATTAGCTGTGAATAAAGGCTCAGTTTTAATGAGAAACCAAACTTTTGATTACAATTTTAGAATATATTCAACAGTAGTTTATATTTCAAGTGATGGCTTTTCTGCACGAATATACAAATGAAGAGCTCTATTTGCCGTTGTAAGCCATCTGGCATGAGAGAGCTTTCCAGTTGATTTATTGGACAATATTTTTGAACAGGACAATTTCAGACATTACTTGACAGGTTTGATACAAATATTTTTGATCAGTAGTAAGTATATCTACATCTCCTGTCCTGTGGACAGATCAACAAAGACTTTTCTAAACTTAACTATCGGTAGTTTATTTCAGATGAGTCCAGAATTCTCCCTATAGAAACACTTTGTAAAAAAGCCTGTAGTGTTTTCCCTCTAGCTACCATATTAAATGAAGTAAACGCTGCTGATATACAACGGACAAATGAGCAACTGCATGGGTCTTCTTACATGTAATTCAAAGAAGCGTATCACACCACCTTCAACACCAATATTCGGGGCTGTTCAATCCGATCCAATTGCTGCTAAATCGACGATAAATAACCAATTTGTTTTCAAAAAATGCAAACTGCTAGACAGAGCTTCATTTGCTGTGAAATTTTCTGGTAATATATGACGGAGGAAATTGCTTTCTGACTCCTGGAATAACCCTATATGTCCTTTGATAATTTTGTGTGAAACTCCCCCTTCTTTAACAATTGCTAAGGTTCAATCCTTTCTTCTATCTAAATGTAGTATCATCAAAGCTATCTTACTCTTTGCTAAACTACTTTGAAAGTCCAGGAGAACGTTTTTCCGTTGACTGTCTATTATCCTTATTACGTTTAACGATAACCATAATAGAGTCTGTCTTTATTACCATTTTTTGCCTGACCAGGGACCAAGTGCATAGCGCTCTGAACTGGGAGACCGAAGGTGACTGGTTCAAAATCAGGTCAAGTACGACGACGTAACCTTTCGGAGTTTTTAAATGTTCCCTCCGAAACTTAGCGTTAATACAGGTTATAACCGCATAGAAAGACCTCCACTGAGGGCACCCCACATGTAGGCCTACATCCCTCGTGTAGATAATTGGACTTAATCCAACAGCAACAACGCCATTATCATTTTTCTGTGACTTTTACATTTTCCTTCTGAACCGCTTTCTTGGATCAAGAGCCGAGACAGCTAAGAAGAAGTACGGCGCTGTTGATATCATTAAATTCAAACATTTTCATTGTGCATACAGGGCCATTTTTTGCGCTATCTCTTCGGGATTTTTCCTTGGTTTGTTATATTTAGTTAATTAATTTTTATTTCATTTTCTTATTATTTTCTTTATTTCTGTCATTTTTCATTACATTATTTTTTTACAAACTAGTGTAAATATTTAAGATGGGAGTAAAAGACGTGTTTCGGAGCTAAAGCGGTGACATTTTTCAGTATTATCCTTTGAAAAAATATTGAAATAAAATGAATCGAGACAACACATTTGCTAAAACTTATCTTGGTGACGAAATATAAGACAAAATATTACTTATTTTCTTTCAGCGGAGAGCATTGTTTTCCTTTCACTTCTGGAAACACAAATATATTTTAATTTGTAATGTGAGTCATGTCTGCCTATTTAATTTTCGATATTTTTTTTGTGAACCTCCATTTAAATAACCCACGAGCCGCCACTGTCTTAACCTCTGTGTTAATGAGCCGCCACTGTGTTAAGTTATATTCCACAGGATGGAATTTCGTGGGTTCCAAATCACCTTCCGTGAAGTCAGCACTTCACAAGTGTATTCCATGGAAAGCTTTGCATTTTTTCTACTGAAAATACAAAAAAATGATTCAACAAAAGTGAAACTTCAATTTTTTTTTTGTTTTGTTTGGGGAGGAGGGGGTATAAATAATCATTTTATCAGAGAGTAGATTCCCAACTCCTTACTATGTAGAAATCTGTTTACTTACTTCTTCATAAATTGAAATATTTAGTTATATCATTCCTTTTAAGTGAATAATCTCAACTGTCGTTTAAGTACAAAAAAATAGTTGAATTTCAGATGTTTTGGCATCCAAACGAAACAGTAAAAGGTAAAACGAGGTAAATAACATAACAATGAAAAGAGTAAAAACCAGTTTTAAATAGCAAGGTTTATTTTTTTCTATTTTTAATAATAAGTACAAACAATAATCATTATTCATATCTAATTGCTGTAATTATAAGTCAGATTCACTACTCCGGTTTGTGCATTAATTCGATCAACTACAGCACTCGAGAATGGATTGCAATAAGACGTCATGAAAAGCAAAGCGATTCAGCTCAAATTGAGTATATATGTTATAAACCACCATCGCAAGACCGGTATTCATTTTGATGTGTATAGGACTTATAGTTTTTCTACAGGGCTACGACGACCCTATTTCTTTTACATTATGGCCTATGGGAGGAAATTCTTGAAAGTGCGCTAGTGTTTAAACCAGGGATGGGCAAACTACGGCCCGCCGGAATGTTTTATCTGGCCCGCGGATAGAATTTTAATTTGCCGGTCCGACGGAAATTAAAAGAAAAAATATATTTATTTATTATATATCCATATTAAGAATTATGAAGATGGCTTGAAAAAACTGCATTTTGAGTTCGAATGCAGATTTCAAGATTTCAGTGCCATTCAAACAGAATTGGATATTTTTACCATGCCTTTCAACGTAAATTGTGAAGCAGTGAGGTCAGATTTGCAGCTTGTATTAATTGAGTTGCAATCTAACAATCACCTCAAGCAGTTGTTTCTAAATATGCCATAGTTAGAGTTTTACAAATCATTACCGAAAGTAAGTTTCCCAAATTTAATATCTCACCCCCAGAAACTCAGTGCTATGTTTTCTTCATTTTATATATGTGAACAAGTGTTTTCAACTATGAACCATAGGAAGAATTCTTTCAGAAGTAGACAGACAGATGAGCATTTAGCCTCGTTCCTTAGAATCAGTGCATCTCACTTCCAACCTCAATATAAGGAACTTTTAAAAATGAAATCGCAATTTCATTCACCTCATCAACATATTTAAATTGTAATACTTGTATATTGTTTTTAAAATTTTAGAAAAATTTATCTTGGCCCGCCAAACTTTTTGTTTTCGATTTTTGGCCCGCGACCCATCCCTCGTTTAAACGGTGCATTCGATTGAGCTTCAATTTGTATATATGTTTGAATTATTCATCGATTAAAATTGATTTAAATGCTTGGTAATGATCTTAATCGTAAGTGTTCGGAAAGTCGATTGGAGCCACGCCAGATTTTTTTTTTTTGTGTTTTTCTATCACAGTATTCTTAAGCGTTGATTTCGTCTGCTGGTAGGTTTCGAATTTTTATTCTGTATCCGAGTTTTTAAACTGCAGGTTTTGTCTATTGTTTGGGACTGATTGCAGCCAGGGTCCGTTTCTTTGTGGTGTTCCATCCCCGTGTTAAACCGTTGCTTGCTCTGTCTTGATGTTGGGTTAGAATCCACGGAGTGTCCATTTGTTATTCTTTTATTTTGTTATTAAACCGTTTGCAGCCAGTGTTTGTTTCTTTGTGGTGTTACATACCCGTATTCTTAAATTGTTGTATATATACCATTATAAATATATATATCATTACACTATGTATATCATTATAAATATTGCGTTCACACAAATTCATTCTTCTAAATTTACTAACATTTCTTAAAATACAGCTTTTGGGCAAAATAATAACAAACAGGACATACATAATATTTAGGAGTTTAATGGCCTAACGGCCACTGTAACTGGCATTTGACAAATAATATCACTTCGCTTCGAAACTATTGCCTATATTTATTACGAAATAGTATTATAAGACAATTATGTAATTAAAAGACATCTGAAGCCAGTAATTACTATATATCACGTTCTTAAGTTTATGTATTTAATTTTTTGAAGTTCTGCTAATTCAACGATCTCCATTTACTTCGCCTCGATGGAAATATGAAGAACCTGAGATGTGCAGTTACCCAGTGTGTGTAGCGCTATCTGTTTGCAACTACGGCGTTATCCAACTTTCTAAGAAAAGTGTCCCCTCCTATAAATTTACCTTCGTGATATCGAAGTATGATCCTCCAACAGTTTTCTTAAACGAAAATTTCCCTCTGCTGTTTAGGTTCGTTTGCAGCCTATCCCTTTAATTGTGGTGTTCCATCCCCTTGTTTCTGTCTGGAAGTTGGGTTAGAATCCAGGAAATGTTTCTTAAATTGATGTTTCCATCTACTGTTCCCAGGGACCGATCTACACACTTGGGGGCCCAGGGCACAGATACTTTTGGGGGCCCCCGCACAAAAATTTTCAGCAGAATATTATTAAATTAAAACCAATTAACATTCCAAACTTAACCATACGTAAACATTTACAAATCAGTAAAATGTCACGACAGATACCACTTATATCAATTTTTCGATTTTGGAATGTTTTTATGGGTATTTACAGCCGTCACATACCTTTGAAAAGATAAAAGGAGGAGCATGCTGAGGTGTCCGAGTGGATTTGCGAATATCGAATTTATCGAATGTCGAATCGAATGCATAATTTTTAGGTTACAAGTTACATCAAATTAAAAATTTTTAATATTTGTGATGAAAAAGTAATCAGAAACTTTTCTCTTGAGAGATAATTTTATTAGCTATTATGATTACATAAAAGGAAGTTTTGGGGTCTCTAAAAATCGGGGGCCCAGGGCACGTGTCCCGAATGCCCCGCCGTAAATCAGTCCCTGACTGTTCCAGTTCGATTGCAGGCAGGTTCGATTTCTTTGTGATTTTCCAAAACCATGTATTGTATATTATTCATCTAAAAATAAGGATTAACGAGAAACTCCTGTGAGGTTGGGATTACATGTAAAATATTATGTTGGATGTACCTTCAAAACACTTATTGATATATAAATAAAGATTGATGTCTCTAAGATATAGCTCTTGACTGTTTTTCTCTAACAGGTTCCGCATATTTTTAGACAATGAATTCGGAAACAGCGAAAGAGGTCGAAAAGGTAGGTTTTTCAGCGGTTCTTCTTTTTCGGAGCGCGCACGTCACTTCCTTTACTGAGCGTTACTTCCGTCAGAAAAAAATCTGAGTTACTCCCTAGTCGCCACTAAGAAGTTTTACTTAAAAAAAAAATAAATAAATAAAATAAAAACCTTCTTCTACGCTCGCCATAAAGGAAAGAAATGTATTAAATGATGCTGCCATATACAGGTTGAGTCTAAAAAAGGGCCAAAACATTACTGGCCGATAGAACGCATCTAGGCACGCAAATTTCGTCATAAAAAAAAAATATGGGCGAAACGCAAACGGCAAGCCGCTAGGTGGCGTTGTAAATGGTGTGAAAAGTTGATTGGAACACAATTGCTGAGGAGGTAAAAGGTAATTTTCCACGGGCACATTTCAAGAATTAACACAAGAATGAGAGGAGATACTTCAAAAAACATTGTATTTTACAATAATGGTATTAATGTGCATGCTCAAAGAAATTGCTATAAAGAGCGCTCGCCAACTATTATGCAGGCATTTCCCGAATATCTCTAGCAACAATGATGATCCTTTCAATTAGATCCATATCGGTTTCAATGAGACAGTAGAAGATTGTAGGGCTTTCATATGGCCTCACAGGAAAAAGTCCTAACAGTAGAGAACCGGCGATCTTGATGGCCAAGCAGTGGAACTACCTCGACTATTCCATCGCAACAGGAACCCAATAAGAAAGCTCTTGGCAAACCACGAAAGAAAATACCTTCGGATGCGAGAACCAACCCTTTCATACCACTTATAACGCTACCTTACAGCGTTCAAATTTCCATACTCAACGCCACCTAGCGGCTAGCCAATTGCGTTCCACCCATATTCTCTACGAAAAAATTTCTCGTGTAGATTCATCTTGTGCAATATGAATTCTATAGATAACGCCAAGGGTAAGCAACGGAAACAGTCCTCACAAAGGTGTATTGAAAGAAAATCGTTTACAATTAGGAGAGAATGTTGCTCCAGGTATCTTTCAAGCTTTCATATAAGATTTGTTGCGAGAAGTCTCTGGTGTATCGTCATTATTTAAGCTTAACATGCAGTGCTTCTTAACGACTATTGCATCATCAATTAAAATAACTTGTATGTTTGAATATGCAAATTTTCTGTATTTGTTGTATAAATGTAATGAAAATGTCTTTCCCCTACGTCAAACGCGTTCCACGCGGACGAACTGCTATTAGAGATGACCCAGTCTGCTGACGATCTGAGAACAAGCACAGCAGACGCAGCCTGTTCGACTGGACAAGTGGCAACTTGTTTTAGTTTTTGTAAGATATTTGTACATCCTTATGTATAGACATTAGTTTATAACGTAACTTTGAAGCGTGTTATGTAAATATATGCTTTTTAAGGAATGAAAGTCGAGGCTTTGATCCTTAAATATTTGTCTTTTACTCCCTAATGGTTTTGGGACGTCCTATTTGTGTATGTGTGTGTGTTGACTTGCACGTATGCCTTTGGTCTCCTTAGTGAAACAAAAAAATAGTTTTTACACTCAAATTCTATTGGGTAGTTTCGACGAGATTTTGAGATATTTCGTTCGAAATTTATTGCTTTTTGATCGTTTTTAAAAACTGTCTTCCATGATATAAATGTAAGTAAAATTGTAGTTCGTTCCCTGAAGTAAAGATTTTTTCATCTGAAAATAGACGCCAAGCAGGTAAAGTGGTGTAAGGCGTCATTTTTAACAATATATTAATTAGAGACGTGGTGTTTAGACATAGAGCAACATTTTTCTAAATAAAAGTGATAAAAGATGAAGGACCGCATAAAAATTAAATTTTGTATTGATATGCATACAGTCTTTTGCAAAAAGATTGCTAGTTCTGAAAGCTACTTTTAATTTGTTGACTTTTTTAATTTCAAGTATGTTTCGATCACTTCTATTTAAAAGATAATCGCTTTAACATATATTTTGAATCCCCCCAGAGTTCAAACTGATGTAAAGAAAGATATCGCATTTCGATAAATGTACTTTCTTATTGTAGATCGTAAATTTTGACGTAAGGAGTCATTTACATCCTATAACAGAATATTGACTTTGTAGGTTCCATGGCAGCGCAATCTTTTTACTTAACCCATTTGTGCCTGGATATTTTTGCGACTTTCTTTGATTTTTACTGATAACAGAAATAATAGATAAATTTCTGATGTCAATTTCTTGGACAAGGGATGATTTCTTTTAAAATCATTATGCATAAAAATCGAAATATCAACATCCTACTGGGTCATGTTAAACTATTTTGTAGAGTTGAGGCTCAATACTCATGAATAAAGGCTAGGAAAAATAAATAACGTTTTCGACTAATAGTGAAAATGCCGTCCCAAAAAAGGGACACTAGGCATAAATGGGTTAATATTTGAAACAAACATGCTTCCATTAATTTTGACCAATAGCGTACAAGTTACAAAACACTGTAAATTGACTTAAAAAAGAAAGTTTTTCATTTTAAGCCATAACTTCTAAACCACTGAATCCTACTAATATTATAAATGTCATTGTTTGTATGTATGTTTATTACTCTATAACGCTGAAACGGTTGGACGGATTTGGATGAAATTTGGAATAAAGGCAGTTAAAGTCCTGGATTAACAAACAGGCTACTTTTTACCGCTCGAAAAAACACTGTTCCTAATGTACAAAAAAACTGTTTTTATCCTCCCCAAAAAAATGAATACAATTGAGCTTTTTTTAGACTTTTTTACAGAAACAAACAAAAAAAAAATGTTTTTGAAACTTTCATTTAGTTCGAATGATGCATTTTTCTGCGTGTCTTTCTCCCCTTCTATTTCTAATGTATTGCATCTAGAAAAAGGATGTATGAAATATCAATTTTAATTTTGTTTAATCACACTCATGAATAATAATACTCTTTCCAACTTAATGGAATAAGGAAGGAAAATAGGCAAGACGCATGGATATAATACGCTTTTAATATATAGCACTTTTGTGCGTATTTAAAATCTGAACGTGTTTCGGATTTTCTTACTTTTTTTTTTCCCTTTCCGTTTTTTGATAACGGCCAATATATCTAGAAGCTCTTCAGAATTAATATAGGACGAAAATAATTTTATAATCAGGGGCGGCCCGGCACGGTAAGCAAAGTAATCATCGCATTGGGAGGCCGGCTTCGAAGGTCTTCATGTAGAACTTTAAAAAAAAAAGTAGAGCATAAAAGGGGGCGTCTTTTTTAAGTTAGCAGGGGGCACCACTTACATTAGGTCCGTCCCTGTTTGTAACCATCTTAATTTCAAATTCCATTCAGAAACTGAGATACTTAATTTCCATGGGCCTGGTGAGAAACACAAGATTTATTAAGATGGCGAACCAACTGGTTGCCGGAGGCGGCTAGTATTAAATACAATTGATTATACTTCTTTAGAAAATATTATTTTTAAAAGCTCAAAGCTACTTTTTCGGAATACACACACGCACGCACACACACACACACACACACACACACACACACACACACACACACACACACACACACACACACACACACACACACACACACATATATTGATAGATAGATAGATAGATAGATATAGATATAGATATAGATATAGATATAGGTAGATAGACAAATTCATATTAATTAGAAATTATTTGATCTTATTCCAAAAAATCACTAGCAAAAACACACATGCATTTTTATTTCATTAAAATTATTATGTTTCAAAAATCACGAAAATAACATTTGGAAATTTGGTTATATTTCGTGCAATAGGATTGAAAATATCAGTTAATGTAGTTGTAAGTTATTCTTGAAGCACTGCATATAAGTACAACTGGTCTAAGTATTGTCCTTTTAAAATTTGTAATAGCAGAGCTAATATGGATATAGTCCCATTTTGTATGAATATAGCCCATGCCAGGGCAGCGAAATTTCATATTTGCAGTTAATAAGATGTAAGGAAAGACTGAGAAAATAAAAATGAATAGTTTGTGTTGAAAATTGCAATGTTAAGTAGTAAATAAATATGTATTTCGCCCCTCTGTTAGTTAAAATTCATATAGTATAAAACGCTGATCTAAACAATTTGTTTCTGTGAAAATTAGAACACAAGATACTGCACAATGACATTTTTTCAGAGAAAAATTTTATTTAAAAAAAAAAAAAAAACACCGACAGCAAATAATTTCTGAAGGAACTAGATGTAGTCGCCTCAAAAAAAATTAACTATGCGGGATTTTTTTCTTTCTTGTTATTCTTATGCATTCATAATATATATTCATAAATTTTTTATTCCTATCTGTTTTCACCTATGCACTCTGATTAACTTTTACAATATTGAGGTCTTTGCAGATGATGCCAGGTTTTGAATTCGCCTCGAATTCATCTTCCTCTGAAATATGTGGCTTGGATAACCATTTCCTAACGATAGGGCTCAAATATCTTGGATCAGTTTCTTTCTGAGACTTTAAAAATCCTAAAAATGTAAATAAATAAATAAATAAATAAAATAAAAAAATCGTTTCGCAAATGATGATGCAATATTCATTTAATAAATGCCCCATCACTTTTGAAAAATACATGCATTGTGCTTTTGTCCTAATTGTGGCTCAAAATACTGATGCTGATGATGTTATTAGATAAAATATTCCCATTTATTGGATAATAGTACCTAGAAGACATTTTATTTTCAATGAATAATATCTAGTAAATATTACTTTACCGAAATACATTGCAGCTCAAGTGGAATGATGAAATTTCAAAATTCTTTATTTTCGCGAATTTTTTAATGTATAGATTAGTATCAAAATTATAATAGATTTTCATTTTAAGATTTGTATCAATTTGTAGGTTCATCTGGAAATGAAAACAGTTTTAAAAATTTAATGGTGACCGTACCCTCTTTCAAAAATAACATTTTATATTGAAAATCCCAAAGTTAAATAAAAAAGTAAATATGTAGATGGACCCTGAAAAAGTTAAAATTTATAGATTAAAAGGGAGAAAATATAAAACAATAAACATATATATGTCCAAACAGCTTATTTCTTCGTTTACAACTAAAACTATCACTTAAGACTTTTAGTAGGTGAGGAATGGGGAGAGTACGAGATATTAGTTATGGCAAAGATGGTAAGGTTTCAATTAAATCATATAATATTTACTCAGCAACTTTGACAAATAGCAGAATAAAATAACAGAATGCAAAAGACAGATTATTTCAGCTTCCTCTGACTTGTATTTACCAACAAACTTGCTTCCCGCAAAAAGTTTTTCATCTTTAGAAGCTATTGAGATTTTGTTGAAAGCAATTGACTGTTTTTATATTAACTAACTTGAGAATTATAAATATAACGTAAAAAAGGTAAATATTACCTATTAAATAACTCGCAATATAACCAGCAACCAAAGTACACAATAAACTTATAACTGGAAACCATAAAAAGGAAATCGTGTAGAGTGGAAATATGTATCT
The DNA here is from genome assembly GCA_038373885.1 of Cheiracanthium punctorium. NCBI lineage: Eukaryota > Metazoa > Arthropoda > Arachnida > Araneae > Cheiracanthiidae > Cheiracanthium > Cheiracanthium punctorium. The sequence continues at coordinate 114,585 of JAWZYV010011799.1, read as the reverse complement.
GTAAATAAAAATTCATAGTTTAAACATAAATAAAACATTGAAAAGTCTTTTTTCTTTTCAATAAATATATTAAATAAGGATAATGCACTTATTTTTTTATTTAATGAAATAGATGTGCACTATTTTTTAAAAAATATTTCTCCATTAAGAAATGCAAAAACCTGCGAACAGTAATAGTTAAATACAGTACAGAATTTAAAAGCAAAAATTCAGAATTATCGCATTTTTTAACGGAAATAAGCATTTTTAAATTGAAATTTGTTTTTAATGTTCTCTCAATGAAAATCATTTTCATTTAAGAAATACGCAACGTTGCACCACTCTACGCGATGGCAGGAATATTGTGAGTATGGCAGTGAAGGATCGATCTGCCACTTCACGAACCCTATCATAACAAATTCGATCTGTTGCGCAGTAATCGGCGTCCGCAAGTACACTGTACGTATGGCGTTGTTTGCTACTTGGCGGAATGTCCGCAAGGCATCTATTGCTGTATTTACCATCGAGTCAAAACCGCAGTTGCTTCGCCAGCAATGGTCTGATGAACGAATATCATGGGCAAAAGAATGAAAGACATTGCATTTCTTGGGGACTCCCGCTTCTACTTGCAGTACCACGGAGGTCGGATCAAAGTCCAGAGACACCGTGGTGAGAGACTGCTGAACTCTTGCCTTTTGTACCGCTTTACTGGTCGTGCACCCTACCACTCCTGCAACCCCTTAGTGCGCTCTACTGGTACACTGTCCAACCACCGCTGTATCTCTGAGGTTTTGGGGCCCGTTGTCCTTCCGTACCTTCAGAGCTTGACAGCAGCCATATTCCAACAGTATAATGCGCGACCACAAGAGGGGGGTATTTTTCAATCATTTTGTCTTTGTACAACGTGTCATCCCCCAAAATGTTTCACTGTGATTTATCTGGTACTTCTTGGTGTTGCATTTCCGACGGCCTGTAGTATCGACATGTATATACAGAGTATATGCATGTATATAGTACATTACCGTAAAAGTTGAGACAGCCTATATTTTCTCAACCGTTAGTCCTAAATCAATACTTCCAGCTACAAAAATGGCCAGAATTAGATGCAGAGTGAAGGTATTAAAAGTTTGCATTGAAAGAAAAATTTAAAGAAAAATACACAATCCAAATTTGTATACAGTTCCCAGGTTCTGTTTAAGGAAATCTTGCACATTATAAACTCTAAAAATTTGGCATGGTATGACCAATATTCGCCGAAATATGAGACATATGGAGTTTAGTAATTTAAACTTTATAAGCGTGGTCAGAGGTATACGGGGGTCCCAAAAAGGCAGTAAAGTGCTTTAATTCTTCATCTATTAGAGGTAAGTGGACAGTATACATTGAAAAAGATTTTCAAAATAAGATCCGAAATAAGACTCAGTTAAAAAAAAAAAAAAGAATTATCTCGTTAATGTTCAAAAAGTTACAGTTTTTTAATTTGTACACGATCCCCGTACGAAACAATTCCCAATTACTAAAATGTACCCCCCAACACTCACGAGGTGATATACAACATTTTAAAATTATGCATTAAAAAGAGTCAGAGATATGAAGATAAACCTGCTGACTTAAATCACTTTTCCTTGGCTCTCGAAGGCAAAAAATCACGTTGAATGATCGTATATCAGGGGTCGTACAGAAATTACGAAAGAAATTCTTTTTTTACCCTCTAGCAATAAACCTTTACATTCAAAATCACGTATAGTCCCTGATCATCTTTCTTTAAAGATATCTCTGCGACGTTGTATGATGAAAGGCTCAAATTCGATACCTCACCTCATGAATATATGGGACACATTTGCTAATTGGCGATAGTTTTGTACGGGGTTCGTATACAAACTTAAAATGTGTAACTTTTTGTAAATGAGAAGAATTTTTTCAATAACGGAGTCTTTTTTTTCCGACCTTATTTAGATTTACACGGCCCATTTATCTCTACCTACCTTAAAGCCTCCGAAAGATTTAAAGCCCGTTATCACTTTTTTGGGACTCCTTGTATAAAAGAAGCAAAGGTAATTTCATTTTTAAAAATTGCTCGGAAATTGAATTGCGGTGAATGAAGATTTTCAGAATTAAGAGACCTGGGTGAACTATATCATAATATAAAAATAAATATTTTTTAATAGCAGCGATTCGACGAAACTAATAAATGTTTCTAAATTCTAACATTCTTTTTCGTGATATTGTTCTTTTCCTGACTTGAACAAAAATTTCGTCATGATCGTATCTGTACTAAAAGCTAGTGAGTCTTGACGGACCTTTAAGTTCTTGTACGGACCTTTAAGTTCTTGTGCCCATTTGTAAAATGTGCCTAGTCTATGCGCTAAGACTGAACTCGAATTTCTCTACCAACCTCCGAATTTCTTTGCCATTTACTTACTCACATACCAGTTTGAAAATGGTACTTCCGTACCATTTTCAAACTTTTTGTGTTTGCAATGTTTTTGTATCGGCAAAGAATTTCCTAAATAGGAATGCAAGGACCTGGGGGATGTATAAAAATTTAGACTGTGAGGTCTGTCAACTTATTTTAGATAATATATATGTGTGTGTGCGTAAGTGTCGCAAGTTTTATTTCAGAACTAAAGGTTAACCCTTTAACGGGCTGTGTCCTCTCCGTCAGGAGACAAAACTCTGACATTTTGGCTGTAGTCAATCAGTAAGCATAAATTTGATTTCTATAAAAATACTAGAAGGTGACATGGTTAACATGAGAATCCTTTATTTTTTAGCACATAATTTCCCTTAAAAATGGTCAGTTATTTGTAAAGTTATCGGGATTATTTTTAACAGCACTGGCATCTGCTGAAAACTAGAGAATACGATGGAAATACATTGCTATAGAAGAACAAATGGAGAGATTGCCCAATGCTGAAAAAAGGGCACCCGCTGCCGGCCCTTTTATCAGCATTGGGAAATGGTTGCGCTTCAAAGAGTTAATACTATGAGAAACATAATAATGATAATAAAAATATAATAATAAAGTAGCAATAATTATAATAATAATAATATTAATTAATAATAATAGTACCTACTTTTCTGGATTCTGATTTACAGATTTTGCTGTTGTATAAGTGGAAGAGATAGTGTCTATCGTATAGTTCTTTATATATGTCGTATAGAATAACGTATCATTCGCTTCGCATGAAGCAGTTGACCGAGGTAAAGAAGGATACTTGGGACTTTTATACATTGATCCAAATGCTGCCCATGCGTTTACAGAGAAACCAGCTATGAGTCCTGTTGCAGTGCCCTGTCAAGAATAAAAAGAACAAAATTGAGCAGTAACTCTATAAGCTGAATTTCCAAGTGGAAAGCTATATGCACATGTTTAAATCAACGTTGGTTAAACGTGCGGGCTTGAAATTAAAAATTTTGATATATTTGCTACATACACGCTTTAGAAACTAATTTTTGTAGAAATACTAGAAATTGACTATACTTAATTATATTATTAATAAATCAGGAAAGGTATTTTAGGGTAGTTTTAGATATATTTTATACTGGAAGGTGTTTATTTATTTTTCCCAATGAAGCTGTTATGTATTTTTAATTTAACTTACGAATTCATTGGCCGTTGAAGTAAACATACCGAGGCAAACGACTCCAAGTGTTGGTCCTCCTACCATACCTTGCACAGTCATGGCAACTTCTACAATACCTTTGACGTTGGCCATCACAAAAGTCAAGCACAGGCAAAGGCCACCGTAGAAGAGAGCTAAAGGAACAATTAAAATCTAAAATGAAGATATATTGTTATGAGTGGGTTTCGGTAAGGGTTGATTTATACTGAGATGCTGATAAATAAGTTTGTACTAATATTTAAAGAGAGAGAAAGTTTGTTTACTGACTGGCTCATCACATTGCAGTAGAAACTACTGGGTTTAAAACATGAAATTTGAAGGATTTATTTTTATGATTTAAGCGCATACTAAGAAAGAAATTTTAGAAATGTCATTTATATGGGGTGTAATCGTTCAGAACGTTCTTTTCGCATTTCCCTTCCTATCTTAAACAAGCACACAAGCTTCATATCTTAAACAAGCTTTTGATTTTTAATGTAACAAGCACAAATACCTGAAAACCAGTTTCTGGATTTTTTTAAAAGTCGATCTTTAGAGGTTGCTGTACAGGTGCTCAAAGAATAAAGAAATATTTTCGGAAAATATCCCCAAGCTGCAATTGTGTATAGCGTTTTTATTTAGCTCAAAATCTGCAAATTTGAAATAATTGTGATAAAAGGTTTCATTTTATCTAATGAAACCTCGTAATTTAACGAGTCACTTGACAACCGATGCACAAGCACATATATACAGAAGTCTGTAGTCAAATGTAAACCATAGATGCTATTTTGCCAAGGAGTGCCATTTGGTAGGGATTGGGCATTGAATTTCGGCTTTTTGGCAAGGTTGCAATTTTGCAGATTTTCAGATTTTTTTAAAATGATAATTAGGCCATTTATGTTTTACAAATAGGTTACTGCTTCTAATTTCACATTAATTTCACATCAACTTTAAATGGAAGAAGTTTGCGTTTCCATTACTTTAGCGTACTTCTACATTTGTGGGGACATCAATAACCTCAAAGTAGTGATAGCGATCTGATATACGTGATTTTCTTGTATTTTTTTTTTATGGCTACGTGCCTGTGTAAACTATTTATGATATATCCTGTATACGGTGTGAACTCTTTAAAATGTGCTATGTGAGATAAGTACTGTTTAAATGCTTTTAAAATATTGTCAAAATTAAACTGTATTTCCACTCATAAACGTACATTATATAAGATTTTACCTTGATTTGAGAAAAAATACTCCGCCGTCCGTTTTACGGGGATTTCCCATGGTCAGATTTTGGGCTATATTGGATTATGCATTTGTAGTTTAGCAACTGATTAAAAATCAATTCAAAAGCTTTTGTTGTAACTCTACCCACCTTCCGTTCACATAATTTTGGACTACTAGACATCATTGCAGAAGAGTTACGGAAAATTACTTTAATAGTTAAAAGTTGACACATTCTTGAAATTTTCTGTAGTTTTCTTTCAAATGCTTATAACTTTTTTATTTCGTTTAATGATGACTTAAAATATCAGCAATATGCACGTTTTTATAAGCTAAAGGTTATTTCAAAGTGCAGCGTTCTTCTTTTCAACATTTAAAGTACACTGTGCATCGGTATGGTTACTCTTAAAATTGGTTCTATAAAAAACAAACAAACATGGATTTGTCTTTTTATGCACAATTTAACTATGACAGTTTTCAACAAATGAATAAAATATTGAAGACTATTTTTTAAACAGTAAGATATCAGACCTAATAGCTTCACTACGAAGGTAGCTGTTGACTCTTTAAGAGAATTCCCCGTGGCAGGCTTTATGTAGTCCTCTAGAGTTACAAAAGACAAAGAATTCAGTATTGACGACATTGTGCTTAGTGACGCACTAAAAATACCAGCAACACATAGTCCCGGCAAACCAGGAATTCCTCCGTAAAGCTCCATAATTAGTAGAGGAACTAGCTGAAAAAGAAAAATATTCCACATATCTTTGTTTTCTTATATATTTTCCTTTAAAAATCATTTCAATTGACAAAAAACAGATAAAAGGAAGTGAAGCTACTCCTACCTGATCGTTTGATTGTACCTCTTTGTTCAGCAGAGGATCACAGTCTTCGTAATAAGCATACATGATTATACCTAGTCCATACACACAGACCATGAAACCACAAGATAAGGGAATGCTCCACAACAATGACCTAAAATAAATAAATTATTTTAAAACATGAGACCTTTTAAAATTTAGATATATTTTTCACATATGTTGTTTTATAAGAGCAAAAGTAATGATTTCTTGGGTTCTAAAGCTACCATAGAGTAGTGAAACATTTTAACAATTTTTCCTTGCTTTAATAAATCAGGTTCAATGTTTCATCCAAAAACATGGTCACCAGTTTAGCTGCAACACATATTTGGAGAACTGTAGTGCTTCGTTTCAAGGGCGCTTCCAAGAATACCACCGACAAGAAAAACAAAGAAACAATCTTAAACTTACTCATACTAAGCAATATGAGACTTTTAACCATTAATGATATTTTTTAATGTAAAGATTTAATTTTACAATGTGTTGCATGAAATAAATTTGTACATTTAAACTCTAGATTTCTATCCTACCGCACAGCAGCCAATATAACGGTCTAGATTTTTGGGCGGTTTTCTCCAGATGTAACGTGAATATGCCTTATCCCTTAAAAGTACACCGCTCAAGGCGCTCCCCTCCTTGGCAGATACCACTCGTGTAAGTTTGCTCAACACACAATACTAAGTTCAAATTTATTATTTTAATGGTTCCACACTTACAATGAAAATGTGAAACCATTTGAAATAAAAACATGAAGAATTACTTTTACATTATTGAAATACGTCGAATTATGATTAAAAAGATTTGAATATTTTATTTTAAAGTACTTTTTACAGAGGTAATTTTGCACACTTTCAAAAATTTAAATAAATGCTTTATATTAAGAAGAACATATAAAATAATTTATACTAAATAATGTTTGTTGAATATTGAGACATTGAGAGGTTTAGTGCTAAACATAAGAAATGTATTTTTGATTTAAATTTCATTGCTATTGCTCTTTGATATTTTACATTTAGATGTTTATTGTGAATTTTAATGTTAACAACACAAGCGCACAGATAGTGTACAGATAGTTACGAATCAAAACGCAGTCTAAGTTGTCTAAACTGCAGATATAACTTTAAAGATAACGGCGATTCATTGACTGATCGTTCACTATTAACGTTTTAGAATGACTAGTTATTCCTTATTCAATGTATCTATGTATACAAAATAAGAATTCTGGAAATTTTCAGACTAAATTTAGAAGACTGTTACAGGAATTGGAAAGATTGAGTGTATTAAGGCGGTATGGATTTTTAAAAAAGGTACTGTAATTTCCATTCATTCTGTTTATCATATAAACCTTATTTTTACCCATGTTTTACTTTTTAAAAAGAGTACTCATGTTTTTAACTGCAACATACATAACTTATTACATACCAACCATTAAAAAAAGGAAAGAAAAGAAAAATAATCTAAGTTACTTTTAAGTGTTGAAATATTTCACAAATACTAAAAAAGCGTACTGCTTAGCTTTCTTGAAATCACCATTGCTTATTAGCCTCTGTATTGCATGAAAACTGGTCCCATTCATGAATAATCCATATATAAAACCCGAAGCCACGGTGCTCCACAAAGTGTAGCGGACAGTTAAATCCGTGCTGGTGCTAGAAAAAAAATACAGTTATAAGCTTTTGGGATTTAAATAAACAAGAAAGATAAATGTTCCGTATACATTGATTATAGTATTTGTGCTGTTACAAATGAACGATCCAGGTGAATATTCCTGTTTGTCATTGTAGAATTAGGGGGCAATGATAAAGCTGACTCATACCATAGGAAGGAAACTTTCGTAGAGCAGCGAATTTTACGACCATTGTCTATTGACACGACTAAACTGTTAATCTGACTGTTCAGAAAATACATAAATAAGATATGAATCAACCTGCCTGTAAGAATTAGATGATTCTGATAGAGGAGAGATCTGTTCCCAGTTTTCCAAGAAAGACAGCACTGGCTCTCTTCAGACGTTTAACTTTGCAGGACTGCTTGTGGGACAACCTCTCCAGAACTGGAAGATGGATTTCCCAAACGGTACTTTATGCGTACTCCAATCAGCTTATGATCTGGAAAATCTTAACAACTGTGTTGCACTTTCTGTTTGTGATAATGTTGTTAAAATGTACTGGAGAGGACAGGCTGGACTAAGGGCTTAGTCGATAAGATTTGGTATTTTAAAAATAAATAAATAAATATTCACAAGATTGTAAAATGGAAGAAACCCCGAAAGTCTGCCAAATATCAGTCAGAAAAACAATGTGGGGCATTTTCAGTTTTACCGTGTGTATTCTTAAAGACACAATCAGGTCCCTTGCTAAAGAGGGGGGGGGGGTAGGGGGTGTCGTCTCCCTACCCCAGCACTCGCAAAATTCTATTAAACTTGGCAGAATCAGATACCTAGTTGGGAAACTTGGTATAAAAATCTGAACGAAAACTATAATTAACTTTCTATTTCTGGTGCATTTGGTAAAATTACGATAGCAAAAGTAAGGTAATACTTTAGTTGGTGATACAGTTGATAAAAAAAATAAGTGGGTGAAAACCAATATTTGACTTAGCAGTTTATCGACATCTTCCCCCTAAAAAACGTCTTTTCAATGGCTCTGGACACAATGACTATGTACAGCCGATAGTGACCTCCTAACCTGAATTAGTTGTGTTGAATCCATGCTCTTAAGCACTGAGAAACATTGGAATTTCATATTTTGTTTATTTCTAAAAGTTATTTTATTTATAATTTGCTACTATGTACTGCTAATTCGCTACTATGTACTTTTATCTAAATCTCTAAATATGTAAAGACACAAGTTTCGGGAAAAGTTCATATTTTTGTCGTGGTTCATCCATTGTTTGTGGTCCACTTAACAGATTTTAGAGTTTTTGATTTATCAGATGTCAGTCTTTTGCACTTCATATGCCAGTATAGAACGCCTTGTGGAAGTTGCGATTCATTAACCTTTTCAGATCTGATTAAATAACTTTTCTTTTGATACTAGAGATTAAATTTGCAATTAAAAATCATGACTATCAAATTTTCAAGGAAAATTAATTTTTCTTCATGTGCATGTATCGAAACACTTATACTGTACGGCATTATACGTGAAGATATTTTTTTTCCTTAGGTACGCACGCAAGGTGTGAAAGGATTAACACTCTCTGAAACACACATTTTTACAAATATGTAAATATGTATAAATTTTTAATAAATAACAATACATGCGCTTTCTTCTGATGGAAACAATTTTAAAAACACGAAAATTTTTATTTGATGTTAATGTCTTTTCATTCAACTAAATCAGATGCCCAGAACGGAAGAGCGCAGGAATCAACGAAGACCACTACTATATCATCGCTCCTGTAAGCAAACCTAGACACAGACTATAGTGTGACGGATGCCTCCCTCTCCCACTCTTACACAAAGTAAAGTAAAAATTAAGTATATTTTCTCGATTAAATATAAAATTACTATTAGCCACAGACGCGACACAGTTCGTGGAACGTTCTATTTTACCTCTCATTGTAAACTGGAACTAATGTGTCAAAACGATATTAACGCAGTGAACTATACAATAAAGTTAGCTGTAAAGTTTTATTGACCATTAAGATGGGTTGGATGTTCGCGATGTAGAAATGCAAAATGCACACGAATTGCCAGAATCTACCATTTCAGTAATTAATCCAGTTAGAACTTACTTCAAAAGTTCTAATCTTTGTCCTTCTCTAGCTTTCTGTAATACTTTATAGAATCCGCCGGAATCCAATGAGCCTTTAATTCCCAGCGCTAGCACTGTAAATATCATTAAAAATGACTGAAACACGTCTGTCCATAAGACACCTTTCAGACCTCCCTAAAAAAGACAAAAAGCAGGCATCATTAGAATCATTACAGACAATGGCTAATCGTCACTAGCGCCATAGGGCACAGCCAAACTTTATAGTTCAAAAATTTGTAACCCTGTTTTTTTCATTTTCTCTTTATTGAAAATGCATGAATTTCATAGCTTTCAAATATTAGCAATTGAAAACACGGCAGCTGTGTTGTTACCTTTTTAAAAGGATAGAAGAGGAAAGTTTACCGTGCAATCGATCTCTTGGAGTTTTTATTCTGTGAGTCCGCAAAATTGGCTATTGTGCACAAATTTGGCTAGCTTAGGGAAATAAGATCCCCTTTGCACATATAACTCTTACCTATTTCAACTGATATTGGTTTTTCGAGTGTGAAGCAGGTCGGCAAACTCTACAAACACAGTTTATTGCAGTTAATGACGTTTGATTATTTTTTTTTCTTAAAAAGGGGGAGAGTTACAATATAAATATTTGGCAACGTGTAAACTGCAATGTAAACAACCAGCACATGGATAAATTTCTTAAATATCACCAAGCTGCCATATTTCTGTTACTGTCTGAAATGTCACATACAGTTCATAGTAAAAAATACTTTCTTTAACAGGACTTCAACTTGTTACAAACAACAAGTTACAACAAGTTCAACTTGTTACAACTTCAACAAGTACAAACTTGTTAATAATACTCAAAATATATTGTTTTTGGAAGGGGGTAGAGGTAGTTCCGATGCAAAACATAGTGCATCGTTGCAACAAGTGCATTTATTCCCTTGTCGACGAGTAGAATACCATTAATTGAAAAAATGCATGCAAAACATTAAAACATTTTGGTACCTAATCTGGGGTATATTGTACATAGAATGTTTGTTTAGTTTTAAAATTTTAATAACATTTTTCTGTTGACAGAATACCATTAGTCACAAAGCTAAAATATTGACGCCAGTGTGAGGAATATTGCTAAAAACTGCAAACTCGAAACTTAATAGATTTTATTTAATTTTTATACTCACGGTATGCTATAATACTTACCAAAGTGGAGTAAAGTGTGCAAACTACAGCCATTGAAACCACTGCCGTCCACACTGGCATGCCTGTAAGCGTGCTCAAAGCAACAGAGGGAGCATAAATTACAACTGGTACATAAAGTATCTGAAAAAAAATGAGTAAATTAATAAATTCGGTTAAAGTTTTCAAACATAGTTAAGCTCGATTAAAAACACGTATTTTATAAGAGACGTGGCTCATTTACTGTTGCGATTTTTTTTCTGAGTAACAGTGCAGGTAAGGTCATTATTCATCAATTAATATTGATATGGTTATAAAATTGATTAATCAATGCTATTTCTACACACTGCACGTATAAATTAATTGTAAATACCTTTTCGATTAATTTGTTTATTATACTTACTATGACACCGGTCCACGGGCCGCATTGTAAAGGAATGAGGTGCAAAATAATAATTTCATTATTTCAATTGATTGAATACGTATAAAAAATGGCGAAAGCTCGACTTAAGGAAGAAAAAATAATTTTGTTTAATTTTGCACAAACGGCTACATCTTAATTATAATTACGAAAATTTTGTATAATTTTATGACAGGCGAAGTTAAAAACCTGTTGTTTCCATAGGCGTCTGAGACCAACTAAACAATGCGCAATTCTTGGTACATCCATATACGAAATAGTTTTCCAGTTTATGAGGGGAAGAGGGACATTTTTTGGAGTTACGTCACGTGCCACGGGCTGCTCAGTTCCAAATTTCACAAGAGCGCAGAAAGAAATGATCATATCCTAACATTTACAGCATGAAATTCCGTCTTTTTTAGCTTTCACTGTTGTACGTTTTCAGTAACCTTTCGTTAGAAAATTTTACTTTGGTTTAAGGCCAATAACTATAAGTTTTAACTGTAAGTTTTTTATGTGTATCTCTGTTGGAATGTGATAGTGTGAACCGACTGCTTTTAAGAATGCATTTTTATCATTCATATCAGATTGTAGTTCCTAAATAAACAGATTAAAATAAAGTTTGGGTTCCCACCCCCATAGTTCAAACTCCATTGTCGACTATTAGCCAAGGCTACGCATTACTATAAAAAGTAAATAAATGCAGAAGTGAAAGTGCTCCGTTGAGGTTTTTCCAAGAATCTGACTTACATCTGAGAAAAACCATCAGTAGAAGTGGTATTAATTTAGCCTAATTTTTGTTAGTACCTCGGTACCCAGTAGATTGACGAACATGAGAATATGTATCAATCACCGAAATTTTCGCGTACTTAGAATGAGATTTTTGAAGTAATCGTATATTTCGCGATTTCAGTCAGTTTGTAAGGTATTTTTTAATAACTACACGCAGCACATATTTTGATTTTTTTAATTAATTTTACTCCTGAAATTTTTTAAGAGTTCCATATTATTCATCTGTTAAAAGTTTTAACTATAACAAAAAATTTCAAGAAATTCCAGGCATTTCATGACACTAAGGTTCGAGTTAAATTTATTTATTTTACATTAAAACTAAACATATGTACTCAAAAAAAAAAAAATCGTGTGGGAAGTAGATGTGCAGAACCTAACGTCTGAACCTTTTAGCCTTTCTGACAAATGGTGATCTGTTCTTAAGTTTCATTTCTAATTTTGATTTCTTTCATTCTAACACGACCATTTCTGAAGTTTTACATCGGAGTGCATCTCGTCTCTCTCCCCCTCTCTCTCTCTCTATATATATATGTATATATATATATATATATATATATATATATATATATATATATATATATATATATGTGTGTGTGTGTGTGTGTGTGTGTGTGTGTGTGTGTAATGCATAAAAAGGTAATTTGGGTTTACTAGTCGGGGTATTGTTCAAGCGGGTACTTTCACTGTAAGTTTTGCTTTCCTGTCATACTTGCCACGCGCGCTCTGGAGCTATGTTTTATTTCTTTAGTTAATTACTAGACATCAGGCCTTCGATTCTGAGCTCTTTAGAGTGTACACGTGTCCGCACGCCTTTGTAATCCCGGATGCAGGTCACGTTCATAAATGTATGTAATTCGATTAGAGATAAGAGAGAGGCGGAGTTGTCCTAACAAACCACGTGGTGTGGTAAGCGTAAATATCCCTGCACCTCGAAAATCCAGAGACTTCTGCCACTAGAACTGCTTGATTAATCCACGCGGATTTTCGTACCTGTCTCCCCTCCCCTCTTCTCACTCTATATTGTAACTTAAATGTAATGTTCAATAAACCATATTACCTGTCTTAACTCTGGAACTTTACTGGAATATCTGACGTCTCATATATATATATATATATATATATATATATATATATATATATATATATATATATATATATATATATATATATATATATATGAGACGTCTGATATTTCAAGTAAAGTTTCAGAGTTAAGGCAGGTAATATGGTTTATTGAACATTACATTTAAGTTACAATTTAGAATGAGAAGAGGGGAGACGGGTACAAGAATCAGCATGGACTCATTAAGCAGTTCCAGTGGCAGAAGTCTGACAAATAACAAAATAAATAAAACATAGCTACAGAGCGCCCGTGGCAAGTATGACAGGAAAGCCTATTGATAGATAGATAGATAGATAGATAGATAGATAGATATGAGGCGCATTTAAGTTCAACTAATAATTTGATTTTGTCTTACTCAAAACACCATGAAAATCGACGTTTGATGCTTTAAAATCTAACGTATACTTCGATGTTTTACCAATATAACCAAACTGGATAATCTGAGCAGAATATTTTGTATTATGGAACTGTAGTTAAAAATCATTAAAAAGAAATCAATTGTTTAAAAGTTTCGATGATTGATTAAAAAAAGAAAATAATTATTACATCATTAAGTCTTACCATTTGCACACTGTATAGAACTGAAATCGTCGTCTTTATTATTTTTCCAAACCTCCCTTCTATGTACTGCCAAGTAAAAGAGTATGAATAATTAGACCACAAAATAACACAGAATACGATTTCATACAAACTGTAAATTATTATTATTTCAATTTTAATTTTGCAATTTTGCAAAGACAAAAATCTATGCTATCATACTTACTTCATAGTAAGCAAAAATATTTCCAACGTAAACTCAAAATACTCTTAATGGAATAGCCTGGTTTAAAAGGGGACTGAAATCTATTTGAAATTAAAAAAAATTTCTCAATTGATGTGAGCTGACTTTCAATAGGGTAACATAAGCGTGTTATTATAATAAACAGTGACCTGAATATTAGTCTGAAAAGGAACAACACAGCCTGTCAAATCTGTATAGATTTTAAGGATGTTTGACATCCTTAAGATTTCGCAAACTCATCGGTGGTCTATAGTGGGTCATTCACGGACACATGATAGCAAGCAGCGACAGACGCTAAGAGGGATTCTCTGTTCTTTCGTCTTTGTGAAGGAAAAAGCGCATTAGTTATAAAGTTTTGCAATGCCTCGTTATAGCTCATGTATGGCTAAAATTGTATTAAAAGTGTTTTACATTTGATTCTTCCTGCACGATTTTACTTGTTCTTTTAGTTTCGTTTTTATTTTATCTTTTTATTTCCTTTCATTTTTTCCTTTCTTTTCTTTTTTCGTTTTCGTTTTCTTTTTTTTTTTTTACCCTGCAAGTTTTATATTTTCTTTAAAAATTACCCCGTTCCCACACAATTACACAAAATAATGTTAGTCAGAATTGAAAGAATTCTTTCAAATTCACATTAGAAAACAGTTCCTTACAAAATTTAACAGAGAAATTTCCAAAATACACTCACACAAGCATATACAAAAAGAATCAGCAGAAGAGTTTTAGCTGCAAACATCTTAATAATACCAAACTGAATATAAATATTAAAAAGTAAACAATACACATTACACCAAAACAGAAACATTCTGCTTACTTCGAACACTGAATTTAAATTCAATTCGAAATAAATTGGTAACATGAAATATGTAACCAGACATGCAGCTATAGGCGTAGCCACATATCTCGTCAGAGGTTGCAGGCCGTACATATAGGACTCCGCTGGACCTCCTATAATAGCCACTGCAGACATCATTGTAGCTACAACACTGAAGCAGACTGGCAGAATGCTCATCTTTTTGTCGGCCAATAGGTATTCCAGTGTTGTTTTTTGCTGTCCACCAGAGAAGCGAAAATAGACACCGATTCCTGTAGAGGCAGCGAGCACACCGGCAATGATGACATAGTCGGCTGCACTGAGGACTATAGCCATTGCAGCACAAAAAAGCGCGAGAGATTTTGGAATGTTCTTCCTGCGAAGGTAAATTACTGAGTTTGACAAGAAAATTCGTACTTTTACAAAAATACATTAATCATAATATAAGAACACAATTTTAAAAGGTTAATTAGAAACATTTTAAGCTAACAATCTACTCCATTAAAGAAAAAGCTTTGCAATAGAATTATTTCTATAAACCTTTGTAAAAGGTACATATTACTAATATGTAGAAATTAACTCTACGGTGCATACTGTAGCCAATTTTCTACACTCTCATTTTTCCATAATAAAACAGAAAATTTTGTAGTTTTGTCTAAAATATGCATAAGACATAAAATAAATATAAGACAATTATTGAAATAATTTGTTGTTTTTAAAAATGTCTGTCCACGTTATTTTTTGAGCAAATAAGCGTGAATTCTTTGAGAGTGGTTCCAGTTTTCGCTGAACAAAGTTTTGCCGGAATTTTTTATCCCTTCTAATTTTTATTTCTAAATGAAAATAAATATAAAATTATTAAGAAATAGTAGTCTTAGGACAAAATAAAGTAGAATCAAGTTGTTGTACTTTCTTTTGCTTTATAAGAGCTATAGTGTGCACATTCTAATTTTTCGGATTTGAAGATTTTTCCGGGAAACTATATGCCGGAATATTTAAAAAGTATTTCTATACGCATAAGTAAGCCTTAATGAAGTTACAATTTTATTTTCAGCCCATTTTAAAAAATCATACTTTTTAGGTTTAACTATGCAGTTAAACTTGATTATAGTGTTTTTGTTAATAGAGTGACATATTCTTTATAATGATAAAATATTATGCTGTAACTTGAATAATGCTGAAACTTGGCTATGTTTCGAACTGTAACGCCAACATATTATTTACATTTTTTTGTGTTTTTTCGTAAAGTAACTAAATATACATGTTACTAATTATCCCAGCTGTTCTAAAAATGTCGGAAGTATTATAGTCTCTACACAGTTCCTAAACATAATACGGGATCTTAGTATCTTTCAGTAGTAGGGTCCAAGCATTTTATCAATGTAAGTAAGGATTCAGTTTAGTATTACTCAAGTTTTGAGATAAGGATGGATACAGTTTTTTAACGAAGCTTTCTGCGGATAATTGACTACAAAACTCTTGTACGCAGTGCACATTCTGTCAGTACACGAATTTCCTGAGCAATGATCTTAGGCTATGCATATATTTTTTTAAACTGAAATTTATTCTATTCAGTCAAGTTATTTTAACTGAAATTTACACTCCTAACTAGAGTCTCACTTGGTATGATTTTTATTCTGAGTACTACAGTCGAATGTTAGGCATATGTAAGTCATCAACATTAGTACCCAATATCATAGAATTAAGTTTTCGCAGTGGCCTAGCCGGAATTTTTTTTTTCAGTCGGAGAATATGAGGTACATAGTATATAAATAAAAGAATTTTCTACAAGACAAAAGAAAAAGAAAGTTTATACCATATAATTCGAAAATTTCGAAGAGGTATCTGGCTATAAAAAGACCCTAATACTTTGCATTAAATAAATTTAATATTAAGTTGTATTACCAGATTATATTTAGTGCCATTACTTTTACACTTTTAAAAACAGCAAAATATTTTCTTTGTACTGTAACTAATTCTTACTATCCAGCTGTAATTGATGTGCATGTCTAATAAGTAAAATGAAACATAGGCAGTTATGAAGAATAATAACGATCAGAGTAAAAGTTCTAATTAAAGATAAATCTATCGAGAAGCAAAACATACAAACCTTGTGAACAATGCAATCGCAGGGATTTTAAACTTTTCCTATTGAAAGCAGGCGCAGCAATCCAAACCCTTGATTTCGCTGAATAGCTTCAGTAACCTGTGCTGTACGTATTATTAGAGATTTTAGCTTTATTCACTGTGCACGTAGAATATGTTTGATTCATCATTTAATTGAAATAATTAAATCATGATATATTAGATGTACATCCGAGTGACTGTGTCTCAGCTTTTGTAAAAAGGGGGGGGGGGAAATAGACGGTTGTCTTGAATGCCCTCACCATGAAACACTATCTAATGCAATCGCTGCTGTTATGTAATTATAAATGTGGCTCCATTTATTATTCTCTTTATGATTTATTGTGTATGTCATTTCTTATCTAAATAACAAAATATGACGCAGTTTTATCCCAGTGAAACTGCCTTCTCTTTTCTTTTTTCGAGGTATTTAGAAAAATGTGTTTGTTCGCTAATTGCTCGAATAAAAAAAGTTTCTGTTCCTCATAGACCCATCAAGTTCACAATTTCTTCTTCCGAAATAAAAATACTTTAATAAATTAATTAAAATTAAAATACAGGTACAAATACTATTATGAATAAAAGAAAAATAAACCAAAAATTTACTGGTGAAAGCAAATGGGACATGCCTTTATTAAAATCCTACAAATGTTTATCCCGTTGACGACTTAAAAATAGCTTCTGGACAAGTATGTCCCAATGATACCAAAGGTAATTGGTGAGTTTCACGTTTTAGGGGATGCAGTAAAAGAATGTGACATTAAGAATATTACATTACAAACAGATTTTTGAAAAACTCTAAATCTTTATAATTTCAATTTCGTAGCATCTACAGATTTGCCGTAAACACTTTCACATTTATTGTTTTAAGTAGGTATGGAGAAAATTAAAGATCATAAAAGTTCAAAATAATATAAAACGCTGAAAAAATACTTTGTTCCTGTATGTATATGCATGTATATAATCAAAAAGGAAACACTATGAATATTACTGCAAAAATGACAACACCCCAATTGGGGGAAAAAAACAGAGCCAAACAAAATGATAAAATAATGAATGGAATGGAAATTATAAACTCTGAGACCATCCTCAGGAGCCATACGTTGAAAATTTAAAGGCAAACAAAATAGTAGGATTTCGGTTGTGTGGCATATCAAAAGAGATATTCACTCCACACGTTTTAGATTCGATCCTACCATTAAAAAAAGAAAAATAGGAAAGCAATAAGAGATAAAACTAAATTAAAAAGCACAGAAAATTCGACAGACCATTACTGGATTGGAGCAAGCACATGGAAGGCAAGTATAAAGTGCTACCAAAAGTAAAAATTGTAGTTACTTGCATTGTGCATCCATTTTCGCATTGTGAAAACTTTATAAATATATATATATATACATAACTCAAGAGAAATTTTGTAAAAAGATATGTTCCAAAAAATTTCTGAAACTTCAAATTATAAGTATCAGTGCCTTAACTGTGGGATCATTTTTAAACACAGTGTCAGTAGCTTTTCTAATAAGGTCACAGCAGTAAGCTCCTATGATAGGTTAAATAACAGTAAATTTATTAAAAACCTTTTGTAAATAGTCATAAAATTATTTTAAAACTTCTTAAAATAATACACATAAATAAGATACCGCAAGACAATTGCTTGGGTTATTTCTAACCTTCCTGTCAGTCTGGCTATTGACGTGTTTTGCAACCGAAGAAAAGTAGCTCTTTTGTATTACGAAACAATTCTACTGAGGTATCTTTTATTTATGTGTGTTATTTTACAGACATTTCAGGTAATTTTAACTGAAATTTTGCTTCGAATGCTTATTCGAATGAAAGAATGAAAACCGCCTGCATTTTCACTAAGACATTTTCATGTGCCAGGATCAATTATCTCGGAAACCAGCGGCATCCAATCTGCCATATTGTTTATAATTGGCATCGGTAAGGCAAACTTGGGTTGGCGACAATATTTTGTCGCCGAAACAAAACCGTGCAAAAAAGTACTAATACCATAGTTGTTCCGTGATTTATAGCCTCTACTAATAGGGAAATACGCATACTATCAACTTAAAAGCTTAAAACACACTTTTTAATACTTTTAATCCTTTAAACGCTCCCTTACGTGGCGTTACGTGAATGACACGAAAATGACTAGTTGCTCCGCGTACAGACCACCTTAGTGAAGTCTTATACGCATGGTTGACGTTGGCATTAACCTTAAAATGATCATTTACACAAATAAGTTATGAGTTAAAAAAATAATTGAGAATATACTTCGGACTGTTCATTAAAAACCTTTCCTGAATTCTCTCTAAAATCTTCGATAATTATCAGGGATCCGGATACCACACCCAAAATTCAAATGGAAACATTTTGTTTTAAGCCCTTTTGCTTTAAATTTTACTTTCGTTAAAAAGGAGGTAATTTTTTTCACTGTCTGTTTAGCACAGTGGTATTAAAAATTTTTGGTACTGTGACGCCAATTTGATTCTGGAGATAATACACCTATTTAAAACTGAAATGCAACTAGTCATAAATATATTTCTTTCTGATTTAGTCTGTTGTGTAATTTTTAATTAATTTCAACAGTTAAGAAATTTTATATTTTAAAAACCAACAATTATTCTTAAAAGTTTCGCAGAATTATGACTTATTCAGTTACTTTTTTAAAATAATTGTTTAATCCAGCGTTTCTCAACCTGTGGGGTGCGCCCCCCCCCTAAGGAGGGCGCAGAGCGTTTGCAAGGGGGGAGAGAGAAAAACAAACCGTAAGTATCGATGCATGCTTTTAAAAAATCATCTTATTTATTCTCATTTTTACTCAAAAATATATCCATTTTCGCTTAAAATATTCATTCAAACTTTATTGATAACATTTTTTTGTAGTAAATACGACTAAATGTTCATTGTTAAAGATTATAAACTTAATGTATGCTGTAAAATGTGAAGGGTGTTGAATTTACATCATTTATAGAAACAAATCCCTTATAATTCACACATTTCTGTCCCGAACAATCCTTAATAGACTTCAAATCTTATTTTTTGTGACTTTTTAAACTGATTTGAAATGATTAACTTGGTTTTTTAACGGCTATAAAAAGTTTTTCTCACCTAAGTTCTGCTAAAAACCGTGATATTAAATGATTGTGTTTCAGGATAACATCACATCGCCACTTAAAGAAAATATCGGAAGCAGTTTATAAATAATCACAGTAAAATTAAGTTTGTGATTTTCTTCTTTGCTTTTAAACTCATTTTGCCACTACTATACCATGTTACCAGTTGTAATATGGTTCGAGAGTGGTGTACTAGTTATTTTTAGAGGGGACGCACGCGTACCGTGGGGGGAGGTTAAGGAAATATTAAGCGAAAAATCTGAAGCAATAAGCTTCTATAAGGTCATTTTAAAAGAATTTTCAAGCCTCTTCTCTAGAGCCTTAACAGTCATTGCGCGTCGCAGGTCCCGGTCTTAGGAGGTCATAAATTGGATAAAATTGGGCCCTAATGAGATTAAATGCTGTTATGCTTGGAAGAAACAGCAACTATAGAGGATCAATGTCTATTCTTTTTCCTAGCTCACCCAAATCTCTGGCCGCTGTAAATGGTTTCCTTGCGTAGCGCATGGCAACTGTGCTATTTCTATGTGATGAATCAAAATTAAAATAATGCTATGTGTGATTTTTAGATTCTACTAATAGGAAAATAAGCATAATATAAACTTAAAAGCAGCACACGTTTTAAAACTTTCAATATCGCAACACCCATGTTGGGCAATATTGGCCAAAATCGAGACAAACGACTGATTTTGAAATCAATTTTGTAGTATATTTGTATTTTATTTTGAAGAATTTCAATATTTGGAAATATACAGAACCTTATTTTTTTAATTCTATGGTCAAGTACATTTATGACTGATAATAAATTGTTATGTGGATGTGGCTTTCCAAATCAAGCAGTAATCACGTTGTATTCAAGCTTGGCAGTTCAAATGACTTAAATTCGCCGGGAAAATATTTGCTTTCAAATGACTTTTTTTTTGTAATCTCCAAGCTTGCTGCAAGTTTAAAATGAATTGAACTGTCAAGCTTGTATTAATACGTCAAATTCAAAGAAATGTCAAGCTTGATTTAAGCTTATGTGCTGTCTGGGACCATAAAGAAAAATTCTAACATACTACGTATTATCGGGAAAAAAAACCTACATTGTTAAAATTTAGTTCTTTTCTGACTGAAATTTACCGTTTCAAATTCCAATGGATTTGTTTTAACTATAAGCATTGCACACACATACATAAAATTTTGGGTTTTTGCATTGATAATTAGGCTGCATCTTGTCACCATTTTTAACTTAAAAAAGTGTGCACATCAATAAAAGTAGATATATCTCTATTTATCTTAAAAACACAAATAAAATACTATAAAAGCATGTGAAGAGAAAATGAAAAAAATTATTTCTTTTCAAGAATCCGGCATTTCTATAACCAGTATTCTATACGGCAAACTGTTTGGTTCATAAAAACTCAGTGTAGTTCTTTAGTTTCGAAGTATTTTAGTTTAACAATTGACAAACATTAAATATGCTGGCTGAAAGATTTGACGAAATACAATTAAAACAATTACTTCAGTTTTTCGAAATTCTAGTATTAAAATTATTTACTCTAAATTAAAATTAATCATATCTATTTGAAATTTGAAATTCAAAAGAAAAAAATAAATGGAAAGGTGGGAGATAACTGTCCATAGTGTCAGATCCAGCATATTTTAATTTATTAAAATATTTATAATTTGTCTGGCATGTTAATTTCTGTTTAATCTAATTTTCTTTTTCATCTTAATTTCCTTAATAAAATAAGTCACGCTTAGTGATAATAATACTTAATAATCTGATTCTGATTGCCTGAAAAACAACATGAATTAATTGTATTATGCATAATATATTGCACTAAAATTTTTACTAATGCATAATAGTTTGATATTTTAATAACTTCGATAAAATGGAAAATGTTTTTATGCAGTTTCAGTTAGATATTTTAAAATCTATCAGTTGTTAAAAAAATTATAATTTTTAAAAAGTAAAATAATTATGGGGAAAATTACAGATATTACCATTTGCATACTGTACAGAACACGGTCAGTCTTTAACCAAATCTTCTTTCTATGTACTGTCATAGAAATGCAAATGAATAATTAGAAGGCAAAAAATACAGAATGCCATACATATATGTAATTCCACACACTCTATAATTTTTTAGATATTGCAATTTTTGTTTTCTGATTTAATACACAGAACTACTTCCTGAATTACTTCCACAAATATTCACACAGTTCAGTTAATGTGAAAGTTAATTTTTTCTTCTAAACATTATATAAGCAGAGATGTAAACAATTAATTCGTTTTTATGAGCATGTTATGAAGTTTATTAATGACCTAAAGCAATTCAGAAAGTTATTCACAAGCTCTATCGTGAGTGAACCCAAATAAACGATACCCAAAAAAAAAAAAAAAAAAAAAAAATTCTGGTCTCTGTTGCAAAATTTTCTGGCAGCTGATAAATAGCAAAATAATACGTATTTTTATGATTTTTTAAAATGTTTATGAGTGTTTGCGAGCTCTCATAAATTTAATGTTTGTAATAACACGCTGTGCAGCTTATGTAAATGTAGTCTTTAATATCACAGAATTTTTTTGTCTCGGACATAATTTATTTATTTTACAAAACATTTATACATATTTAAAAATCGTATGGATGAGTTTTTCTTTAAGAAAACTGGGAGAAGCACTCTCATGCATAACTAAAATCTGCAAAAATTATGAGGTTGTTTTATTTTCCATGTGTGCTTATATTTTTCCTCTTCTTCCTTGTAGAGAGTAGAAGAAAGTAATGTGATCCCGAAAAATTTCGATTGCCAGATTTCGACGAAAAAACCGATTTTGACTACCTCTAAATTTACTTTTAAGAATTCTTTCGATGCATTTCATCTTACGCTAGCATGCACGGTCATATAAATGCATGTACAACTCATACTGACCGACTACGAGTCCAATTTGTCCAGTTTTTCCATGCCGTCTGTACGTACGTATGTATGTAACTCGCATATCTCAAAACCTATTGATCGTAGAATGTTGAAACTTTATATGTAGGATTTTTGTAACATCTAGTCATGCACCTCCTTTTTCGGTCCCATTTGACTGAATAGTTTATCTACAGGGCCGCCCAAAATATTTTAAATACATTACGCTCTATGGGCCGAAATTCATTAAACTCGCATATCTCAAAAACTATTAGACGTAGAATGTTTAAACTTTATATTTATGATTATTGTAACATCTAGTTGTGCACCTCACCTTTCGGTCTCATTAGACTGGATAGTTTATCTACAGAACCGCCCAAAAGGTTTTAAATACAACGTTCTATGGGCAGAAATTCATTAAAGCGTATTTTAGAGGTATTAGGCTATTTCAAACGACTCAGCAGTGATAAATGCTGTTGAGGGTTACAAAATGAATTTCTCCATCGAAAAAAGTGTCTTTATCATTTATAGTTCTGCTACAGGAACACTCAAAAGATTTCCAACACTTTACGGCCAATGGCCGTTTTAGAAACATTCATCCATTTCAATCACAATACCGGCCTACCATATAACTAGGTAATGGTCCGACCACGGTCACGTGCCTCCTTCAAGAATTACGTCAAAAGTCGCCAAGCTTGGCGACTTTTGGTGTACGTGTGTGTGTATTTAACTCTCAAATCTTAAATCTATTAGTCGTAGAATTGAAATTTCATAAATAAGATTATTGTAATATCTAGTTGTGCATCTCAATTTTTGGTTCCAATCTACTTCAGAGTTTATTTGCAGGACCAACCAAAATAATTTCAACACATTAATGTCTATGGACATCTTCAATATATCACATCTGAGGTCAGTCACTGTTTGGTCCATGCCCAAAATCTCGCCATTTGGTGTCAGCCTTGGCGATTTTTGACGAAATATCGCCAAATAAAATAATTTTGCATTTCGACTCTAAATCTTTTTACCGTAGAATGGTTGTATTTAGAACTCTTGTAACATCTAACTGTGCATCTCCTTTTTTATTGCAATCGACTGGGTAATTTATTTACAGGGTCAGTCAAATGAGTATAAATACATTAAGGTGTATGGATACATTCAATTCACTGAAAGTATTTGGTCAATTATTACTTTGGCTATCCCCAAAATCTTGCAAACTATCTCAAGCTTGTCGGTATTTGGTGAAATATCGCCAAATTAAGTGTCAGAAGCAAATCTTTCAAATTGAACCCAGCTTCGCGATATCAAAATTTCTGGGTAGCAATCGCTAAACCTTAGTAATACTGCAGTATTTTATCTCTTTCCTACAAAATAAGTTTAGATGAAATGCACCCAAAAATTTTTTAATTTCATAGACGTGCAAGGAAGTCATGTGTTGTCCACATCATATTTTTTTTTCTTTTTTTTGGTCTATTATTTAGCTTAATATTTTTGCATCTGTGATAGCTATTGTTTTCTACTCATTTCCTAGCTTTCCCTTGTAAATTTTCACATTCTAAGGAATAGCAAAATTAGTTTCCGCATATTATGGAAACACATTTAGAGACACGTGGGAGAATACTTTCATTGAAAATGTTTACAGAACTTTTGAAATTTAAAACTTTTGAAGAATTAAAACTTAACTCATTTATGTAGAGTAAGAAGTTTTAGCTACAGTGAAATGTTCTACTTACTTCAAAAACGGAATTTAGGTTCATTTCGAAATAGATTGGCAACATGAAGTAGGCAACCATACACGCAGCTATAGGAGCAGTGACTTCTCTCGTCAGCATTTGCGAGCCGTACATGTAAGACTCCACTGGGATTCCAATAATGGCTACCAAAATGGATTCCAATAATGCAGACATCATTGTTGCCAGGACGCTGAAGCAGACGGGCAGAGAGACGGGCTCATGTTTTTGTCGGCCAACAGATACTCCAGTGTTGTCTTCTGTTGCCCACCAAAGAAGCGAAGATAAACACCGATTCCAGCCGAGGCAATGAGCAAAGCAACCATGATGACATAGTCTACAGTACTGAGGACAGTAACCATTGTGGTACGTAGGCAAGTTATGAAGCATGAGAAATTGTGGAATGTTCTTTCTGCAAAAGTCAATAAGTTTTGTATTTAATCTTTTTTATTCAAATAGAACTAACTATGATATAAAACTTAATTATTAAATATCAATTAAAAGTAACTTATAAGGTAATCTCTGCTTACTTACTCTGTTTTTTAATCGGAGCAAATTTGAAGTCACTATATTACAAATCTATTAAAACCCTTTGACATGCGGTGATTGAAACACTTTATTTCATCGCTTTCACTCATAGTTGCAAAAAAATAGTTAAATGGTCCCAACGCTGAAAAAGTACAGCCGTTGCCATCGATCCATTTAACTACCAAAAACATTGCGGGCGGTCGAACAGTCCATCTGGCACCACAGAGCTAAAGAAGTTTTCTGACACACATGGCTGTGCGGTAACGAAACAAATAAATAGGTAACCAAATAAATAAATAAATGAATGAATCATTGGCCTTTCTTTAAAATAATATGTTGTTAAAACTCAAAAATATTAATTTTTCTTAGTGCCTTCGAAAATATGCACTTTCATTTTGATTGTAGACAGTTATCGGTATTGGTCGTTAATTTAACCCTTTATCAGGCAGTGGTAAAATAATTACCACCTACGGTCTATATTTAATACAGAAATCAATTGTCATTAGTGAATTTTCTGATTTTTGTTCAGTTATATTGGATGTATACTTTTTCCATACGTCTAGATTCTAAATAATACTTGGCTTATGAACTTTTCTTTCATTCGCAATTTTAAGGAAAGCTCAAATAATGACTCGAAAATTGAGCATAAGAATCATCGCTTTTAATTATATATTTTTGCGTTTAATTCCGTGTACAAGCAGCAGGTAGTTTTCCGACTTTGATTTTGTGCATAATTAATGTATTCACCTGCAAAATTTCTATGTTTGTTTAGTACTTGTTTCTCCAATTTTCACGTAGGATATTACATTAGAGGGAAAATATATGAATTAATTCTAAAAAATGGGCCAGAAAAATTCCAAGTAATTTCGACTCTCTGCACATACCCTCGCCTTATAAAGGGTTAAACAAGCTTTTTAAAAATATAATAAAAGTTTATTTTATTCTTAATAGACTACGTTTTTATTACTAAAGATAGTATTCAATGCATGTGGTGAAAGTCTGGGAATTTGTAATTTTTGAAAATAATCAGTGGCAAACTTTTTATTTTATAATCTCCTTCTATGTTGAAATATAACTAATAAATAAAATTATTTACCTAATGTTTTTAAAATGGTATAAAACAAACATTCTGTTTTCCAGGTCAAAATGACTTTTTCTGTGTTTTTACATGAGCATGTTTTTATATAAGTGCGTTAGAAGCTCTTAATACATTGCAAACATACTTCTAATATGATTTCGCTTGCGCTAAAAGTTTTCCACTTGAGCCGAATAACTTTTAACGCCAAATCATCAAATCTATTTATTGAAAGTTGTGATATGCTGTTAGTTATATAATTGTACTGCCTTAAAAATGCTTAAAATTAATGATGAAAATATCTATCATGAAAAGTATATTCTAAACTTTATTTCTATTTTTTTACGAAATTTTATCGTTTAAAGATTTTTTTTATTCCATTGATAATAATTACTCCGTGGTCTTAATTACCCCCCCTCTTCCAATCTGCCTTGATTGTAGGTATGCGAAGAAGCACTGGCCTTAAAATTAATTTGAAGCTATATATTTAAGCTAATTTCTTTTTACCCTTTTAAAAGTAATTTTATAAAAAGTTTCTTTTAATGCCGTATTATTAATTATTTGTAGATACTAAAATGTTTATCTCATCAATCAACTGTCCATAAGCGTCAATATTGCTGAAACTTTGCTGTAATTTTAACTGTAACATCTTTTGGAATAAAAGTAAAGAATTTTTTTTAAATAAAAGCAAAGAAACTAATTCTTAAAATTAGTAATTTGTTTTAATAATGTCATATCGCAGTTCCTATCATGTTACGATTAAGCACAGCGTAAGAAACTTCGGCTTCAATTTTTCTTTTACCGGATGAGGAAAAACAAAATATCGATTATTTCCATTGTTATTAGTATTCCAGTTTCGTAAAGATTAACACATGCACACCCTACTGAAGAATTTTCAAAGTTTTTGAAGTATGTCTTGCAAAAGTTTTCATAGGACCATGTTGACGCACAGCCCCGACAGCACAGCAAACTTGATTTATCAAGTCAGTAAACTTGAATTAAGCTTGAAAATTTCAAGCGTGTAAGCTTAATTCACGCTTGAATCAAGCGTTCTAGTAGTTTACACATGCCCAGCTTGCATTAAGCTTGACATTTCAAGCTTGACATAGCAAGCTTAATAAATTTCCTAATTACACGGGGCGCCGGTCGGCGAACTCGCCCCACATATTTAATTTTGCCACGCATTTTCCCCTCTACGCCGAATTTTCAATTTAATTTAATCTGTTTCCATAAAGATTCCGCTGCTAGAATAGAACCCGGGACCTTTGGGTTGGGAGGAAAGCGTCCTAACTGTTGCGCCACTCTCAGTCGGGCCGGTATGACTAAAGTTTGAAGTGACTGTTAGGGTGTTATCACGCCGTTTTCTGGCCAGATTGATAAGTGGCCGATGTGTTATTTTTTTTTTCCACGAGATGCATCAAAATTAAAACAATGTTATGTGTGATTGAGAGACTCTACTAATAGGGAAATAAACATAATATAAACTTAACAGCAGTACACGTTTTAAAACTTTCAAAATCGAGACAAACGGCTGATTTTGAAATCGATTTCGTAGAATGATTGTATTTTATTTTGAAGAATTTCCATATTTGGAAATATAGAATCTTTTTTTAAAATTCTATGGTCAAGTACATTTATGACTGATGATAAATTATTTTGTAGCGGCCGGAAACCACCTCATTCTACAACCCATAAAGTGAAGTATATTAACTAACTAAATTGTGTTAATTATATTAAAATTTATTTTTAGGGCTAATTAATTAGTTAATGGAATGACTAATGTTAATTAGATGTAAATAAAACTAAAACTCCCCTCGTGTTACACTTCAGAGGGGCTTATCCTATTCATTCCTTCCCCTTAGACTTTTCAATGTCCATTCTCCTTCTCGCCTACAGCGACAGATGGCACCATCAGCGCAATAATCAAGCTAATGGATTGAAATGTCAAGCTTGTATTAATATCTGGTAGTAGTATATGGTACAATATGTGGGACGTTGGGAGTTTTACTGGCATCAACTTCAATTTCACTAGCTTTGGCATCTTTTTCACTGGTATTGACACCTTCACAGTACTTAAAGTTTTCACCGTCACTTATTTCATAGTCATTAGTGATATGAAACAGTTTTATTTGAGATGCATGAGCAGTTGTGGTGTAGGGACGTCTTGAACGTCCTTGTCCAATTTTTCTGAAATCGGTCACTTGGTATACATCTGCTGGAAGTACTTTCATCACTACAAGGGGTCCTCGATATCGCGCTTGTGTTTTGGTACTATTTCCTGTAGCTTCCGGTAACCGTTTAACAACAACAACATCGCCAACAGAATATTTATCAGCAATACAATGACGTTTATCAAAAAAAAAACTTCATTTTATCTTGAGCTTTCAAAATGTTTTCCTGTGCTTCTTTGCGAAGTAATTCAGGTGCTGTATATTCATGAGATGTTGGTAGTAATTCCTTTGGAAATTCATCCAATTTAGTAGGCTTATAACCGTACAAAAGCTCGAAAGGTGGTTTGCCTGTAGATTTGCTAGGAGCCCAATGGATGCATCTCTGTATTTCGGGTAGTACTTTATCCCAATCTTTTTGTGACTCAGTTCGTATGCTAAGAAATCATGGGAAAAAGAATGCGGTTGATTCTCTCAACTTGCCATTGGCAGCTGGTCTCTTTGACTACAGTTTAAAGTATGCTTAATACCATACTTTTAAAAAAAACTCTTTAAATGCTGCAGATGTAAAACATGTTCCTCGATCAGTTACAACTCTATTAGGACTTCCAAAATCATTGATGAAGTCTTCCAAGTGTTTTAACACACATTTGGTCGAACAACTTACACAGGGTCTTAAACGAATAAATTTTCTTAAATTATCTATGAATGCTAACAGTTCTGTGTTGCGAGATGAACTTGTGACAAAAGGCCCCAGAAAATCCATATGGACAATTTCAAACGGTCGTTTACCTGGTAGAATTGGATTCATTTTTCCTTGAACCTTTCCTGCAAGAACTTTCGTGAAAGCACACGTAACGCATTGCCTTATGTGATTCTTGATATATTCTGCCATGCGAGGAAACCAGAACTGCTGAGTTATTAATTTAGTCACCTTATCAACCCCAAAATGTCCTGAAAAATCATGGAAGCGCACAGCAAGATATTTTTTCATAGATCTAGGCATTACAAATAACTTCTCATACACACCGTTATTGCATTTTATACGATATGATATGCCATTTATTAGCTCGTATTTATCTTCAATGTTCCTGTTTTCCTTCTTAGATCCATAATTCTTCAATACACTAATAATCTTTTGCAATTCTTCATCTTGCGTTTTTATTAAAGATATTTTATCTTCTTCCGTACAGATATAAAATGCATTAAACTGTACTTCATCTTTAGAGCTACTTGCAACAACTTCATCATTTTTTGAAAAATGCCGTAATTGAGCTTGCCAATCAACTTTTGGTTTGGATGGTAAATCACTACCAGACGTAGCCATAGACATAGTGTTGGCTTCCATTTCTAATTTTTCATCGCCAACTAATGCTGTCACCTCAGTTCGGCCTCTTCTCTTTCAGCATTCAAATTAAAAATCATCCCTTATATTAACTCTTCATCGAATTCCTTACTTTTCGTAATTAAATTTTTTAAATCTACAATCCTACAATTCTCAGTGACGGTTTCCCCTAATTCATGCGCGATTAACTGCAAATCACTTTTCCTCAAATTCTTTAAAAGTGCCATTATAATCCCACTTTCTGAAATGTAATAACAACAAGATCCAAAACGAACTTTTATTCCTTTAACACATCCGTAGAAAAATATATCGAGAACTAACTTAATCTTATAAAAATTTAGAATAATAGTCATATGTGTTGCCAAACTCATAGTCTCGTGATAATCTAGTGATTCCGTGTTTCCTGTTTCCTTATACTTCATTAAGATATTTATTTCTGACAATGACAATGGGAATGTTTTTTGCATCATTATTCTAACTTACTCTCAATATATCTTCCAAGAATCCAATTTTACTCGTCAGTAGATAATTTTTATATTTTTTCAAAAGCATTTTTAATAGTGTATTGCGGCAGCCAACATACCTGCTTTTGTTTTGAACCCGTAAATGGACAGGCTTTTATAGTCGACTCTATTGACCATTAGTGAGCCTTATTACCGAGCCGTGTCTATATCATCGGCTCTCAACCGGTTGGCGCTCCTTGGCCAAACAAGCAAAGAATAAAGTGATAATGCATGTTTTAAAAATCATCTTACTTATTCTTATTTTTACCCCAAAACATATGTAGTTTTATTTAAGATGTTTATTCAAACTTTACCGATAACATTATTTTGTAGAAAGGGCGACTAAATTTTCATTGTTGAAGAATAAAAAACTTCAAGTATACTGAAGAATGTGATCGCTATTGTAAGATATCTTTTGTTGTACGTAGGGGGAAGTTAAAAGGTAGGAAACCGCTGGTGTGTATTATTTATGAAGCATTGAATGAAATAGAAAGAGTTTAATATTTTTGTTCTACGGGGATGAAATGTGTTTTACATACTAAAAACTTGGTGTGAAAAAACTTGAAATTTTTTTTATTTGTCAATAACTTTATTTGCATTCTATATTTGTTAGTGAAAATATGGAATAAGTGAAACGGGTTCTAAATTAGACCGTCGTTTGGATAAATACAAAGAGCGTTAGTAGCCGTAGCCGAACTTCACCCGATTAAATAATGGCTCTTAATTTTAATTTTCTTCATTTTTACTTGAGCAATTCGGGTATATTCTATTTATTCTATTTTTCTACTTCAAGAGAAGCCAAAGTTTGCTTATCAAGTTTAATTTAAAACTAATGTTTACACGCTTAAATAACTGCATTACGAGATTGCAGTTAGTTGCCTATAAATACATTAATCAGGGCACGACCAAATCAGTTTTACGAATATTTAAAATTCGCCGTATAAAATTAGAATTCGGCGATTTCTTGCCAAATAGCGGAGATACCGCCAATCTGGGTTCGGTTTTGAGGACTTATTTTTGGCTAAAGATTTCGTTTTATCTGAGCCATATATACCAGACTTGTGCTGAAAAAAACAATCTGACAATCTCCAAAAGTAACAAATGCACAACTTCGAAAAATAATCTGCGTTTATAGGCATATTTCACGAGCTCTTGCCACGTCTCATGAACAAATTTCTAATCCAGGGAGCTGCAAGTAGTTCAAAACGACAATCCGAGCAAGCTAATAGTTTCCCGAACGTAGTGCGATCGGATGATTAGAGGTGGATTAAAATTCCTATACAAACTTTGAAATCAAACTACATAATAATATACCAAGCTAGTCAAAGCTTGAAATGGAATAAAAATTCCATTCACATAGTTTTTGTTTAAAATAAAAATTCTGTACTGAACTAATTTAAAGGAGATATACTAAATAACTCTTTTTTCTAATCCTAAATTCTCTTACTTAGACTCATCCTTCCTGTTGAATGAGAGCATTATAATTCGTCATGGCTTCACCAGGCAAGAAAAAGATTTTGCTCGCTGCTGGGTCTCTACTAGAGATGAGACGGGCTCAGCCCGAGCCCGAAAGCCCGAGCCCGAGCCCGGGCCCGAACCGGGCTCGGGCTCTGTAATTCACAATTGCGTTCGGGCTCGGGCGGGCTCGGGCTCGTGAAAAATTTCTCCTTTATTGAACATACTCCTTTAAACAGATTTTAAAAAGTGATTTATGAGGAAAATGAAAGTACAGTCAACTCCGGTTATAGTGAATCTCTGGGGACCATCCAATTTCGTCCACTATATCCGAAGTTCACTAAAACCCAAGTGTCTTCATGATGGATAGAGATACTGTGTGTGAATCGGGACTAATGGTTTGCGTTCACTATATCCGATAGTTCTCTATATCCGGGTTCACTATAACCGGAGTTGGCTGTACTTATAAAAAAAAGTAGCGACACTGGCGCCTAGAAAGAGCGTTAAGGTCTTTGGATATTTCAGAACAGCAGCTTATATTCATTAGTTAGTCATGAGATCCGACATTATTTGATAAACATATGGATAAATAAAGAATTAGAAAGTGCATTGAGAGTTTCCAACTATATTTGTCTTTAATTTGCACAAACGGCAAAATTCATTGTATTCTACATAAGCGTAAAGTTTTCAAAATTATTGGGGGGCCGGGTCCCACAACCACATATATTCACGTCAGTGGCGTAGCCAAGGGGGGGGGGTTTAGGGGGGGTCATAACACCCCCATGAGGAATTTTTTTCTATACAAAATGTATATTTTTCACTCCCTTATCATACACCCGTATACATATATGTGAGTTGCAGAAGTCGTAACTCCCCCATGAAAAATTTCTGGCTACGCCACTGATTCACGTACATATAACTTAGTAATAGCTGCCAACTATCATGGAATATACACTGCTGGCCACCCAAATTGCAACACCAAGAAAAACAAGAGATATCACAACAAAATTTATTGTGTAGATAACATGTTGACCAAGTAACAAATGATTAAATTTACAGCATTCTATGAAGCGTGGTTCCTGCCAAAATCAGTACCCAGAGTAGCCGCCGTTGTTGGAGATCACAGCTGCCACACGCCTCGGCATTGATTCAAAGAGACTTTGAATGTGTTCTTGGGGTACAGCAGACCAAGCAGCTTCCACACGTTGCCAAAGTTGATCTGGTGTGACAGCTGGGGATGAACTCTGGGTCAGTCGTTGAGCAACCATGGACCACATGTTTTCTATCGGCGAAAGATCCGGAGAGCGCGCCGGCCAGGGAAGCAATTCAATCTGGTGATTGACGAAGAACCCTTGGACAATGCGTGCCACGTGTGGCCGTGCATTATCCTGCTGAAATATGGCTGTTGGCAAGCCCTGAAGGTAAGAAAGGACAACTGGCTCCAACACCTCGGAGATGTAGCGCTGGCTGGTTAAAGTACCGGCAATGCGTACTAGAGGAGTGCGAGAGAGATATCCGATACCGCCCCATACCATAATACCCGGTGCAGGACCAGTGTGACGGTGCATAATGCAGCTGTTCAGCATCCTCTCTCCACGGTGTCTCCAGACTCGAATCCGACCGTCGTGGTGTTGCATACAGAAGCGTGACTCGTCAGTAAAGAGAATTTCATTCCATTCTGTCGTCCACATCCTTCTTTCATCGCACCATTGGCGGCGGAGACGTCTGTGGTTCCGCGTCAGAGGTAGACAAAGCAACGGACGTCTTGCGGACAGACCATTCTGCTGTAAACGACGTCGAATGGTACGCGCAGACACTGGATGATGCGTTACAGACTGAATCTGCTGTGATATGGTTCGTGATGTGACTGAGCGGTCCGTCACTGCCATGCGTACAATCTGCCTGTCATCACGTGACGTGGTGCACTGAGGTCGATGCGGTCGATCACGTCTGTCCGTCGTACCCTCCTGCACCCAACGATCACATATCCGCATCACAGTTGTTTGGTTTCGTCCAATACGACGACCGATTTCCCTGAAAGATAACCCACAATCTCGGTATGCCACTATCCTTCCTCTGTCAAACTCGGATACTTGATCAAAAGATGATCGTTGTTTCCTACGAGGCATAATTTATCGTTTTTTTGAAAAAAAAAGCAAGAAAAACACAATTGCTGTACTTGAAACCGTCGAAATCTCCAAGCCTTAAATAGCGCTTTGAGGTGGCGCCACAGGCGCGCTTGATGTGCGTCTGCGCTGAAATTCTAATCATTTGCATATCTCACCTCAGCTAATGCATGTTGTAAATTTCATATTATTTGCATGCTTCCTTCAGGGTGTTGCATTTACGATGGCCAGCAGTGTATATAACCACTTTTTCTACATGATTTTTCGGCTTAAAATATAGCAAAATTTTTGTGCTGCGCGCGCGAGCTGGTTGCTATTTAAAAAAAATAATTAAAAAATATACTGTTTACAAAAAAATGGTTAATTATATTCCGTAGTAGTTGGAAGCTATGACTTACTATATATAAGTAAATTATTGGAGGCGCTCGAGCTCTATGGGTCTATAGAATTCTACACCTATGTAGGGTAAGTATCCATGTTAGTATCTTCCTACCATGTTATAAGTTAAAAATAGAAGCAGTGTAAAAAATCCAAAGGAGGAAAAAAAAAACATTTTCGATGAGATAGTGCATTTTAGACACATCTGAACTCTTCTTTATTTCATACTTTACATTGCATAATCTGATTTTAATTAACCAGAGCCTGGTGAGGGCAGCTTATAGTAACATTGTGTGTTACGTGGCGTCACAATGAATACTAAATCATGATTGAAATCAAACGAAGAAAATTTTTAAAAGTCCAAGTAAAGTTTTTTTTAAACGTTTGTAAATGGCGTGAAATACTTTTTTTTATGTTAGTATAAATTAATTTTCTGTATTGAGTGGTAAATTATTGGGTGGGCTCAGCCCCTATTCACAATTTATTGGGGGGGGCTCGAGCCCCACGGGCCCATATAACTCTACGCCTATGTTATTCTATCAATGAAGTAATTGGATTTTTTTTCACCTTTAACTGAAATTTCGGGCTCGGGCTCCGACTTAAATAATATTGCTCGGGCTCGGGCGGGCTCGGATTAAAAGTCCTCGGGCTCGGGCGGGCTCGGGCTTCAAAAAATGAGCCCGAACTCATCTCTAGTCTCTACCTCTTGATCCTGTTGCTTTCAATTAAAATAGTTACCAAAAATTAAATATTTTATATTTTTTTGCCTTTCTTCTTTTAAACGAAACTTTTAACATTGCTATTATTTATTTTTTTACGAACTTCTTTTAAACGGTTTTTACCTTTCTTCTTTAACGAAAGGGCACTTCAGTGAAATTTCGCTGTGTATAATTCTTTGGATATGTCTATGTAAAGAAATTGGAGGCAATAATTGATCATTATTTCGAAAAATCACTGAAAATTAAAAACTTAAGCTAGGGAATCGCGCAACTTGTTTCATCTTTTTCAGAATTGATAGAACTTTTCGATGATGTCCAATCAATAGATAGGACTCTATATGTGCGATAAAATACGATTATTGGAATAAAATGTTTAATAATTAAAAAAAAAGTAGAGCGTGTGTACAAAGTACACGTGTCAGAAGTGTAACTTCTTTGGCGAGATTGATTAAAATCTGTTCGATTGTCAAATACGTAGTCAGAGATGAAAATTAAAGACTAAAATTAACTTTTTTCGAGCTCTATATTCACGTCTAGGTTCTGTTGAAGTTTTAGCCGGAATTTTTTGGTTCAGTGTAGCGCTTTCTAGTATTCTTATTTTCGGCATCTTCAAATCTAAAAGTAAAATATAATTAGATTTTTTTAACTGACAATTTTAAAATTTAAAATTACGATAAAATTTTGCATAATTCAGTAATTAATAAATAAATATTAATAAAAAAATTTCACTCTCAACGCGCCTAAAGAAGTTTCTTTCGGACCTCCACCACGGCTACCTCCTTGTCTCCACCCACGCACTCTCCGGAGAAAAGAATTATTCCCTCACTTGTTCTTCATTTTGATGTCACGTGAAGCTAGTCGAAAAATCCCTTCTTCTGTCTTCGGAAGTTTCAAATTATTTTCGTACGGGATTTACTAATTAATTTTTTAGCTGATCAAAAAAATTATCCTAGACGTTTGATTTTTTTTTAAACGAAAGCTGAGCAGTTTGTCTGTAACAGTATATATATATATAGTTTAGTCGAAATATTCCATAGCTTTTTAGATGCGAGCTGAGATAGGCTCTTCGTTCTGAAATTCACCCGAATTTTCCGGAGAAAAGGGTTGTCGATTTTTATTTATCAAAAATCGGGAAATGCAGCTAATTCAGAAATGAAGGTCTCTTTAGAAAGAAAACGCTTTCCTCTTTCCGATCGTGTAATTATTTTTACTTTTTGGCGATCGAAAGCCTTCTTTTTCGGAGGGCAAAGACAGAAAACGGTCGAAAATTACGTAAAATATAAAATAATTTAAAAACTAATTCAAAATTTAAAAACTACGCCCGAGGTGCAAACTCCGGGATGCGTGGGAACCCCTCTGCAGAGTTTGGTGCAATTCGGTCATATAGTTAGTCCGCTACGCGAACGACAAACACACACACATCCAAAATCGTCCCCCCTCATCATGACGCTATTGCCTGTGACGCGACCTTGAAATTTTACTCTCAACGCGCCTAAAGAAGTTTCACTTCAAAAATAGTATCGGAAAATTAAAAACACTAGCACACAGTGTTATCAGAGTTGCAAGTGTAAGTTTCAACTCGGTTGAGCGATAGGAAGTGGGTTGAAATTCGAATACAAATTTTAAGCTGGAAAGACCGGCACTGACCAACTTAATAAAGAGCTTGAATAAAAATCTGTTGTATTTCATTAAATTTTATCAGTTGGCGAAAATAATGTGATTAACATAAACTTTCATTTTTACAATATCCCCAGTAGCAGAAGTAGATTTACATGTTTGGCAGTAAAAACTCACTGTTAGGTAGATTGACTTCCACATGAGGGTATTATCATATTGGCCCGAATATACCGCGACCCCGAAATTTAACAGCCAGATAATTAGAAAAATCTTATACTTAGGCCTCGAATTTAGCGCGAGTCAGGTTTTGTACGGGCAATGATCAGTCAAAAAACACCGCCCAGACAGCACATAAGCTTAAATCAAGCTTGAAATTTGGCTTGGCAATGCAAGGTTGGCTTAAGCTGGATTTTCACTTGCAAAGTGCGGTGATGGCGCCATCTGTGAAAGAGAATGGACATTAATTGTCTAGCGTCCGCAAATTTGCTGAAAGTTCGTAAAAGATGTGTTTTAACGGGGATGGGTTTTTTATTACCAGTGCCATATTATCGGCAGGGCAACTTACTGCCCAGGGCCTACAGATTTTAGGGCCCAAAAATCATACATCTTACATTTTTGGAATTTTAAAATAAAATTACAAAGGATAAAAAAAAAATTCAGAAGTTAAATAATTTTTTTAATTATAAAGTATGAACAATGAAAATAATTCAAATTTACATGTGTATAAATTAATTTAAACTTATTTTTAATTCTTCGAAATGCTCTATATCAATATAGCATACCAATGTAGGAAAATAACCACATTTGTAAAGAGAATTTTTAGCGTTAAAAAATAGCAAAATTTTTCAATTATTTGTTATTTTGAAAAATATTTACAAAAATGA
Organism: Cheiracanthium punctorium; assembly: GCA_038373885.1. NCBI lineage: Eukaryota > Metazoa > Arthropoda > Arachnida > Araneae > Cheiracanthiidae > Cheiracanthium > Cheiracanthium punctorium. The sequence continues at coordinate 77,468 of JAWZYV010011799.1, read as the reverse complement.
CTAAACTGTTTGTATTCCATACATGTTAGCAACTGTGATATAGCATTTCGAAGTAACGTTTAACTATCTGTTTCTTTCATTTCAGATTACTTAACACAAAATTTGTGTTAAGTAAGTAAACCCCTTCTATTTTTCCAAATATGGAAATTCTTCAAAATAAAATACAATTATACTACGAAATTGATTTCAAAATCACACATATCATTATTTTAATTTTGATGCATCCCATGGAAAAATAAAAGAAACAAATAACACATCGCCCACTTATAATCTGGCGAGAAAAACAGCGTGGTAAGTCGCTTCAAACTTTAGTCAGAGCTGCGCAAGGCTCCGGTGGCGGAATGGATAGCGTGCTCGACTGCGAAGCCGAAGGGCCCAGGTTCTACTCCAGCCACGAACACTCGATGGATTTAAATTAAATTGAAATTTCAGCGTGGAGGGGAAAATGCGCGGAAAAATAAATTATGTGGGGCGCGTTAGCCAGCCGGCGCCCCGTGTATTTAGAAATTTTTTTCGGGGGAGGGGGGAAATTTTTTAAGCTTGAAATTAAGCTTGAAATATCAAGCTTGATATGTCAAGCTTAATGCAAGCTGGGCAAGTGCAAACTAGAACACTTGATTCAAGCTTGCATCAAGCTTACACGCTTGGAATTTTCAAGCTTATTGACTTGATAAATCAAGCTTGCTGCAAGTTTGCTGTGCTGTCTGGGCGCCTTATATTTGGGCCAATACGGTATGTAATTTTTTTATCAAATCAAAATTCTTCATCTTCATTAGATTGTGGTCCAGTTAATAGACTCGTTGCAAGAAAATTACGTCATGTACCACATGTGTTAGTGATAATAATAAATTACTTATAATATACTATATTGATGTTTATAATAGTTTACTCAACATTTATAAACTTATAAACCACATGTGCAGTTATGTTACGAATAAATAGGAATACGTGTAACTCTACAAGAATATTACTTTACCACATAATCAATATTTTCTTGGTTCTAAGTTTAATATTTTCTTTTACTTTCGTGAGAATTTTTTTTAGATTGTACAAAACAAAAATACTATAGAACGATATTTGTATTTCTCGAAATTGGCATATGCCAATTCTGTTACGTGTAATAAAAAATATTCTTTAAAAAATTAAAGCATAGAAGAGATATAAGGGGTTAGGGGTAGTCAGAATTTTCAAAAAATTGATTTTTTTTTTTTTTTTTTTTTTTTTTTTTTTGCATTTTCTTAAAGTATAGTATCTTAAAAATATTCTCTGAAAGTTTGAAGTGAATCCGACAAATATCTTTCGAGTTATTTAGCGAAGAATAAAAGGCTCTCGAGCGGTCTAATATTTCCGAGAACAATTAGCTAGCGGCATAATTCTCCCTTACCTCCTGAAGTTTTAAAAGCAATCAAGCCTATTTATGAAGATCTTAGTAATGAAAATTTACTTTCAAGGTGTGTAGGTGGATTTAATCAAAATAATAATGAGAGCTTCAACCAACTAGTGTGGAAAATATGCCCAAAAACTATCAATACTAGTTTTACCATTGTTCAAATTGCTGCATACGTAGCTATGAGTATATTTAATGAAGGGACAAAGTCATTAGTAGTAATAATGAACACACTGGGACTTAGTTGTGGGCCTAATTCGCATCGGTATACTGAAAAAACCGATAGTGCACGTGTAAAAGTAGCTGATCAGCGCGCTAACGACAACACTCGCGAAGGTAGAATGCGACGTAGACAACAACAAATTGATGTTTTAGAAAGTTCTACAACGGCTGAAGAACTCTTATATGGTCCAGGAATAGATGACTCAGTGTAAGTATTGAAATTATTCGTATTACTGTACATCAATCGACTGTAAAACTTTAAATGCGTTTTTCTCAAAACTATGTTTTTTGAACTGGTGACCACTGTAACTCAAAAACCGCTCGATAGATTTGAATGAAACTTATACAGCTTTTAGAAAACATAAAAAGCTAGTGCCTGATCGAAGGATTTTTTTTTTTAAACTTCGATTTTTTATAAACAATTAATTGTTGGTTTTTTCTCGAAAATCTGCAAAAAAATTTCCAGAGACCGCCATTTTGTTAATTTTGAAAAAAAAAAAGCTTCGATCAGGCACAATATTATCTATCCATAAAAATAATCTTTTTTGTTTCATTGATTTTAGATGAATCTCCAAGGAGCTGTAATGGTCACCGCAAGGACCCATTATTAAAACCTGTTCAACTTAGACCGCCATAACTTGTAAAATAATTATTATTATATTTTTAAATTTAAGTGAAGTAATGTTAAAGTATGATGAAATGATACTATGTTTTTACTTATGTGAAATAAACTTAATTACTAGTAAAAAAAATTAATAAAAAATGGCATTTTTTCACGCCTCTGACTACCCCTAACCCCATAAAGCATTGAAGACTACAGAAATTAGGATTGGGGACCGATCTTACGTCAGCCCTCAATCCAAGAAAAGATAAACCTGAAAGACACAGAAACAAGTAATTTTCTGCGACAAAGTTTTGCTATCGTAAATTAAATTTCTATGGAGTTGGTCGACTTCTTTAAATAATGCAGTTTCACTGCTATCACGTTATTATTATTGTGTGCGTGTTTTTGTGTGTGTTATAACACTTCTTACTAAGAAAACAAAAACAAACTGGTCAAGTAAACAAAATATTTTATTTCAGTCGCTGGGACTGGCGTTATACATTTTGTTTGAAAGATATTATTTTGAACTCATTAAAGAAGTCCTTTGTCATGTAACATCCAAACAACAGAATTAGAAGATTTTATTATTTGTATACAAATGAATAATAGCAAGTGATTTTATATGGTAAATGACTGTATTATTTTATACTTATTATTTCTATTTTAAGTGCCTGAGTTTTATCATTTACCTTTATGTAACATAAGAGACTGTGTTCTACACTTTCCAGTCACAATAATGTGACCACTACCTACTTTGGATGTCAACGTGAAATAATCTATCACAGGAGGCAGGTGGCGGCACATTGCAGTGGAAAATATATAAAGAGTGTCCGCGAAAGAATCTGAAAACATTGCAATCGTTGGTTTAATGAAGAAACGGAGCGATTTATCCGACATTCAAAAGGGCATGGTCACTGTCTTTCGGGCCTAGTGTGAAAGCATTTTCGAAACGGCTAATTTTGTAAACTGTTCGCATCCCGCCGTCGTTAAAGTATACCGTTCATGGAAAAATGGCACCATCCAAAATCAGCGACGTGGCAAATGTGGTGCACCACGTACCATAGTTGGCAAATGTGAATGAAGGCTGAGGAGATGCGTTCGGGCGAATAGACGTGCGACCGTTGAGTAACTGACCGCCCAGATGAACCATATGCCTATCAACAGTGTCTCCTCAACGACGGTTCAGGGAACCCCCTGCTGCCTGCGGAACTTCGCAGCAGACGCCTGGTGAATGCGCCTATGCTGACTGCTGTTAATGGGCGAGAGGAAGGCTGGAATTTGCATACCAGTACCGCAACTGAACGTCCACTGAGTGGCGACAGGTGATCTTTCCCGATCAATCATGTTTTACGCTACAACGGACAGATGGGCGTTGGTGTATACCGCGTGAAACGTCTGAAAACAAACACTCTGCAAGAATTGCCGGACGGGTCCAAGCTGGAGGAGGGATCATTATGGTATGGGATATGTTTTCGTGGCATTCTATCTGGGCGCACTTATCATCGTGGAAGGCACGATGGCTCAACACAAGTATGCATCTATCCTTACGGACCATGTCCGCACCCACTACATGCGAATTGTTTTTCCTCAAGATGATGGCATCTACGATCAAGACAATTCGAGGTGTCATACAGCTCGTGGTGCACGTGCGTGGTTCGAATAGTACCAGGATGAGTTTCTGTACTCCCTTGTCAAGCAGACAACCCGGACTTCCAATCCAATCTAGAATCTGTGGGACCACCTACATCGGGTTGTTTGCGCCATGGATCCTCAACCGCGTAACCTAGCACACGTCGCCACGGCTCTGATGTCGGCATGGTTCACAATTTCAGTGAACACTTTCAAGAACCTAATTGACTCTCTTCCTGCACGTCTCGCTGAAATTCTCTCTGCTGAAAAGTCGTTATTCTAGCTTTTGACAAGTGGGCACATTAATACGACTGGACTGCATTTTTACATACGTTTCCCAAGCAGGAAAGAAATTTTAACTGCAAAAATATAGTCCTGTTACAAAAATACATGTTTGTTGTTTCTTCCAAAACTAATTTTTATAATTAATATTCATTTTATTTATTATGCAACAATTTAAATAAATTTTGCAGCAAATTAAAACTCTAGAACATTTATTTTTTTGGATTATCTACCTACTTTCGTTAATCTACCAATATTTAAAAGAAGCATATTTCTTCAACTTAAAGAAATTTCACATGTCTAATTTTATTATTAGATACTTAAATGCATACATTTCTTTATTTTTTTCTCTATTCATTTTGATGATCTTTTGCAGTATTGCTCCCTTTGCTGATGGTGGAGATTTTTATATTCGCATCGAATTCATTGTCCTTTAAAATTTCTGATTTGAACAACCATTTCCTGACGATAGGACTCAAATATCTTGGATCAGTTTTCTTCTGAGACTTCCAGAATCCTAAAAAAAAAAAAAAAAAAAAAAAAAAAATGAAAACACTAGCTGAAGTACCCGACGGGTTAGTTCGTAAGTAGTTAGTTGACGGGTTAGTACGAAGTAGTTAGTTGGCGGGTTAGTACATAATGCAAATTTACAGAAAGCTTGAATCTTCAGCATTCTAGGTGTATAAAGAATGTAAATTGTATATTAGCAGTAGTACAGAGATCAAAATTATAACTTTTGTGTATTGTTAAAGGATATGCTTTCAAAAGAAATTTACACTAATTATTACGTATTTTAGTGCAAGTCAAAAAAATCCTTCTCTTTCATAATATTTATATTGTCCCTTTTAAAGAACCATGAGCCCCACCATGTCTGAGCGTATAAGACACTGAACATGGTAATTGGCTGAAATGTTAAGGTCCGGGGTTCTGGCCTACCACGCAGCTGTCCATCTAACAGTCTAGAGTTATGGGCAGTTTTTATCCAGGTGCAACATGAATAAGCATTGAACTACTTAAAATGTCAGCTGCCCAAGGCCCCCTCACACAGGTCGGTACCCCTCATATAGTTTTGCCTTAACACACAATACTTTACATTTCAAGACCCCCTCGAGTAAGTTAAAATTTCGCATTGTGAAATGGGGTATGTATACTACTTTTTGAAAAGCACTTATAGTTACTTCAGACACTTATAAACACCCTTCAAACCGTTTTAAACCATTCCCTAACTATATATTACCATTTACAATACATTAAAAGTACCATGCAATTTAAGTGCAGTTTAAAGAATACTACAGAACTTGTTTAGAGTTTAAAGAATACTACAGAGAGTCCATATATTTTCCCCCTCTTTGATAAAAATTTAGAAAGAATTCTCATTAAAAAAAATAGAAGATGCGGCTTTTAATTTTTAGGACTGATTTAATAACCCCCATTACAAATACATTTAACGGTTTGTGAAATAACTTCCACGTATTGTGGTGCACTTCTGTCCTCGGATGTGTATGTTCCGAAAACAACTTTTAAAGTGCTGTTTCTCAATGCTTTTCAGTTTTGTTACCACGGCTATCTCGATTTCTTCGACGTCCTCAAAACATCAAGAAATGCAGGGTGTGTCACAATTCCTTCCCGGGTTTGGAAGGCTTATAAAAAAATATATTACCAATACAGCAACAAAGTTGACTTTATTGGAGAAAGAAATGTCACAAGTTCTGTTTCATGGATGTTCAATATGTGACCCTTTCGTTCTGCGGCAGATATCAAGTCTAAAGTCAAATTCTTACCTCTCCACACTCGCTTTAACATGTCACGATCAACGGTAGCAAATGCGGTTGGGATCCTTTGGCGTAAATCTTTTAAATCATCGGGCATAGGGGGCACGGACACACGATCTTTTATGTAACCTCGTAAAGAAATTACATGGAGCCATCTTTGAAGAGAAAGGTGGACACGGAAGAAGGCGAATGTCCGAGTCAGAACTTCGAACAATCCAGCGACGAGGTAGCTAATTATGTGTGAAACAAAACTCGTAATGTTTCTTTCACCAGCAAAGTCAGCTTTGTTGCTATGTTGGAAATATATTATTTTTATAAGCCTTAAAAATCCGGTAGGGCATTGTGACATACCCTGTATTTCAATTCTGAATGCAAGAAAAATCATGAGTATCAAATTCAGGAGATTTTAGAGAATGATTCATCCCAATGACTTCAAGTTGAGCCAAAATCTTCTTCAAAGGCAATGCTATGTGGGGTTGGGCATTATTAGAAATGATGTTTCATCATCGAATGCATCTTTCAGTAGTTTTTGCATTTCTTAAGTAGTTTCGCTTAGTTTTATATAAAACTACATGTTAGCATTCTGCTGTGCATCTGGACTTCGACAACACCAATTTCAATTCGTGTTTTAGGGATAGCCTTTTGTTTCAAAAGGCATGTACTCTGTGGGGCATGTACAGATAAGCTTACCTTTCAAAGAGAAGCATTAACAGCACTCATGTAGTTATGCTAATCAATTGCCTAACTTATTATATCAAATATGTTTTGATTCAACAAAGTATGTAATGCTGTTTTGTTTGAGATTTTTTTTAACAGGAATAATAAACTGTACATGAAATAATTAAAACTTTAACAAATAACATACATAACAGGTGATCATCAGTCTGTACGCGCGTTTCGGCCGAAATATTTTCAGCCTCCATTCTTCTGCAACACTGTATGCGGAATTCTTCTGAAGTAGGCTAGAAATATTTCGTTCGAAACGAGCGTACAGACTGATAAGTACCTGATATTTGTGTTAATTTACAAAGTTTTAATTATTTCATATTTTAAACATCAGTCTCCTTTTGAGCGGTTTTTTGTTGTTGTTAATTAACTTGCAAGTTTTTTTCAGTAAAAAGTCACAGTAACAGTTTGCGAAAACATAATCAGTAAGACTCTTTAGTAAATGATTGGTCTATTATTATTGCTGATTGATACATGACAGTATTTTTATTTTTAAAAGTCATTTTAATTCTATGAATTTATACAAAAAGTTTGGAACACTTACCTACTAAATAACTGGCTGCGTAACCGACAATCAAAGTAGACAAAAAACTTATAACAGGAAACCATAAAAAAGAGATCTTGTAGAGAGGAAAAACGTACCTGTAATTTGAAATTTACACTTTAAATATAGCCAATCCATAAGCACTTTGGATTTTAGACATAGTTTTTAATGATTTTCTAAGGATGCAAATTAATTCACAATTGTTTTTGCATGTAAAAATTATACTTTAAGAGCAAATTCACTATTTTGCAGCGAAGGTTTTAGTATCAAGTGAATTTTCAAAAGCGATTATTCCTAAAAAGTTTCGAAAACATTCTAAAACATTACTATTATTATTAACCGAACAAAAAAAGGCCAACACGATCCGCGCTCAAAAGTACATTCCCATAGTTGTACACGTTTGGTGAATTCAAAAGTATTTTCCTAAAAACTTAAGTCGCAGAAGTGTTGTCAAACATACTAAAATTTGAAATGGTTGTTCGAAGCACTATGATTGTTTATGCAAATAAAATTAATATTCAAAATGTATTGAGTTATATCGTTTCATTATACTTCAGCAACCGCATAGATTATTAATGTGAATGTAAATCTTCACTAAAGATATTTTAAATGAGCTAATCATTTGTAATAATGAGCTAATCATCATAATGTGGCTTAATTGTTAAGTTGGGTGTGAAACAATACAATTATGTCCTCTGTTGTGAAAAAATGAAATTACTTTCCGAATAAACCAGCATAAGATAGGGAAAACTAGGGAGACTTGAACCATGGTAATTTTTCCTTTTCCTATAAAAGGGAAATTTCGAGAAAATTGTCGTCATATTATTGAATTACTAATCCCACAACAGCATTTTGCAGGGAACAGCCAGTACAGAATTATAAGAAGTGTTTTAGCAATTTTGTGTTGATTAATACTGCACCTTACAAATAAATTTTGAAGGTTAGTTTGTTAAATTTGAACTTTGAGTTTTGAGGTAAGACAATTCCAGAAGTATAGGGGAACCTGGGGAGCCTTGACCATAAGGGAGGCTTGACCCACCCTTGAATTTCAGTATTTAAAAATATTTTAGCTTTCCCTCACTAGATGGCAGTCAAAGCTACTGATGTAATCAGACACTCATCATAGTTTCATCCAGTCAGTTCATAGTGGAGTGGAAATAAACAAGAGAGAAAGTTTTTCTGCCTAAAAAGTAAGTATTTTAAACACACTTTGTAAGAGTTTTCAAAGAAAGTAATTGAATTAACTTTGAGCTAGTGGGATTTTATAAATACTGTCATATTAAGCTATTATTACAGTAAAAAAGTTTATAGAAAGAATCAGGTTTCAAATCACCATGCAACATTCTTTACAAAATGGCGTGATGGGGAGGCTTGACCCACTGTATGTAAGGGAGGGTTGACCACTGGGTCACGGCTCCCTTAGTTAAATAGTTTTGAAAATATAGCAATTCTGCTTTTCAAACATTGTCATAATTAAAATAATACCTAGATATGAATATAAATAATTTTATATGTTTACAATAGGATAGGTGGTTGACAAAATTTACCTACCAATTATTGTCCAATAAAAATTGTTTCAAAATTTAATACTAAAAACTAAATTATGAATAATTCAAGTATAATAATTTTCCAGATTTATACAAAGAGATTACCAAATTTTATTATTATTATTATTATTTCTTTGTGTGTGTGTGTGTGGGGTGGGGGGGATTATAAATGTTATCTTTACTGAAAAACTATTAATTTCTGGATGTTTCTTTTGATTCATTTTATTGTGAATATTAATATAAAAATGAGATATTTTGAAATGCTGCATTAATAATAAGTATTATTTTTTTTCAGGATGCCATTTTTTTCATAAACCAAAATGAAATGCTCGTAAAAAGTACTCCACAGAAGTTATGATGACAGTAGTAAAGAAGGTTACTGATGAAGGTTTTAGTATTCGTAGCACAGCCCTGGATTATAATATTGACCGAAAAACTCTTGAGAGATATGTAAAAAAATATAAATTGTGTGAAAATCAGGAAAGCATGGTTATGCAACCGAATTACAAAACTGGACAAATGTTTACTGATGACGAAGAAAAGCTTTTGGCTGAGTATCTAATAATGTTATCAAAGTTACATTACGGATTTACTTCAAAGAGTACTAGACAGTTTGTATATGAGTTTGCTGTTGCAAACAATAAAAAAATCCCTCACAAATGGACTCAAGGTAAAATAGCTTCTTATGATTGGTTTCGTGGATTTATGCACAGGCATAAGGAACTATCTCTAAGAAGGCCTGAAAGTACAAGTTTGAGTAGATCAACTGCATTTAATAAATTCACAGTAGGTGAGTTCCAGGATAATTTGAAAAAAATTCTGCAAGAATTTAAATTTGGTCCAGAATCTATTTACAACGTGATGAAACCGGAATAACCGCTGTGCACATACCTAAGAAAATTATGGTTTTCCCAAGAGTGAAAGACTGTATGACAAAAGGTGCCCCAACAGGTACAGCAGTTTCAACCCATCCGAGTGGGTGGATGACTGGGGAAAATTTCAATCTATATTTGAAATACTTTATTAACCCATTTGTGCATGGATATTTTTGCGACTTTCTTTGATTTTTACTGATAACAGAAATAATAGATAAATTTCTGATGTCAACTTCTTGAACAAGGGATGATTTCTTTTAAAATCATTATGCATAAAAATCGAAATATCAACATCCTACTTGGTAATGTTAAACTATTTTGTAGAGTTGAGGCTCAATACTCATGAATAAAGGCTAGGAAAAATAAATAACGTTTTCGACTAATAGTGAAAAAGCCGTCCCAAAAAAGGGACACTAGGCATAAATGGGTTAAATACACCAAGTGCAATAAGGATTTCCCTGTTCTCCTTATTCTTGATAACCACGATAGCCATATAACACCTACAGGTTATCAAATTTGCAAAGATATTGGTGTTATTTTATTAACTTTGCCCCCACATACTAGCCATCGTCTACAGCCATTAGATAGGGCAATATTCGGTCCTTTTAAAACATATTACAATGAAAGTGCAGATGATTTTATGGTTATTAATCCTGGTAAGCCAATTACTATCTATGATATCGGAACATTAGTTGGCAAAGCATACCCTAGAGCATTTAACCCATTTGTGCCTGGATATTTTTGCGACTTTCTTCGATTTTTACTGATAACAGAAATAATAGATAAATTTCTGATGTCAACTTCTTGAACAAGGAATGATTTATTTTAAAATCATTTTGCATAAAAATCGAAATATCAACATCCTACTTGGTAATGTTAAACTATTTTGTAGAGTTGAGGCTCAATACTCATGAATAAAGGCTAGGAAAAATAAATAACGTTTTCGACTAATAGTGAAAAAGCCGTCCCAAAAAAGGGACACTAGGCATAAATGGGTTAAATACACCAAATGCAATAAGGATTTCCCTGTTCTCCTTATTCTTGATAACCACGATAGCCATATAACACCTACAGTTTGCAAATTTGCAAAGATATTGGTGTTATTTTATTAACTTTGCCCCCACATACTAGCCATCGTCTACAGCCATTAGATAGGGCAATATTCGGTCCTTTTAAAACATATTACAATGAAAGTGCAGATGATTTTATGGTTATTAATCCTGGTAAGCCAATTACTATCTATGATATCGGAACATTAGTTGGCAAAGCATACCCTAGAGCATTTAACCCATTTGTGCCTGGATATTTTTGCGACTTTCTTCGATTTTTACTGATAACAGAAATAATAGATAAATTTCTGATGTCAACTTCTTGAACAAGGAATGATTTATTTTAAAATCATTTTGCATAAAAATCAAAATATCAACATCCTACTGGGTCATGTTAAAATATTGTGCGGAGCTCAGGCTCAATACTCATGAATAAAGGCTGGGAAAAATAAATAACGTTTTCGACTAATAGCGAAAATGCCGTCCCAAAAAAGGGACGCTAGGCATAAATGGGTTAACCCTGTAAACATAACACAAGGATTTAAATCAACTGGCATTTATCCTTTTGATGCATCTATATTCAGTGATTCAGATTATCTTGGTGCAAATGTTACTGACAGACCACATCCTGCTACAAATTCATTTTCTGGAAATAATTCTGCAAGAAATGATGCAAGTGATGCAGCCATTGCTGGACCTTCAAATTCGCATGCATTATGCAGCTCTTCATCAGTTACTCCGGAGAAATTATTTACTACACCAGAACAGCTACGCCCCTTCCCAAAAGCTGGACCTAGAAAGTCTCTTGGTGGAAGAAAACGAGCAAAGTCAAGAATTTTAACTGACACACCAATAAAAAGAGCAATTGAACTTGAACATGAAGAAAGAAAAAGACGGAAGGAGATCAAAATGCAGAAAACCAAGCATCCAAGGATCCAAAAAAATAAATAAAAAGATGTTCTTAGTAGTACAGAGGAATCTGATATTGATATAACTTCTATCTGCAGTGACGAGGACACAGAAGAATTTGAAAGGGAGAATAACCATTATATAGTTGGCGACTTTGCTGTAGTGAAGTTTACAACAAAGGAAGATTTTTGTTATTTTGTTGGACGAGTGACACGGGAGTTAGAAAACGATGAGTATGAAGTCACCTTTTTACGACGATGTGAACAATCATACACTTTTGCATATCCTGATAATGAAGACTCATCTGTAGTGTATTTAACAGACATGACTAAATTGCCATGTTCTATGTCATCTGGTGGTACTGAAAGAGTGATTATGAAAGTTCAGTTTGATTTTGATTTTTCCCAATTTATTCCATTAACCCATTTGTGCCTGGATATTTTTGCGACTTTCTTCGATTTTTACTGATAACTGAAGTAATAGATAAATTTCTGATGTCAACTTCTTGAACAAAGGATGATTTCTTTTAAAATCATTATGCATAAAAATCGAAATATCAACATCTTACTTGGTCATGTTAAAATATTTTGTAGTGTTGAGGATTAATACTCATGAATAAAGGCTAGGAAAAATAAATAACGTTTTCGACTAACAGTGAAGATGCCGTCCCAAAAAAGGGACACTAGGCATAAATGGGTTAAGATAAATGTAAAATTTAAACCAATATTGTTACATTGTGTGCATTTTAATGTGTGTTCAATTTAAATAAAATATATCTTAACATAAATAAGATGCAGGACTACTTACTTGGTTGTATGAACAGTGTTCTTTATTATTTTTAAAATGTAGTTCAATATAATTATGCTCTAAATGTTCATAATGGTAGAAAATATGATCTTAAAATGTTTTTCAGAGTGTTCAATTATCATACTGAAGATTTTATACTTAATGCTTTTATAACTAATAAAAAGGATTTACTTTTATCTTATTTTAAAATTATACATTATTGCCTGGGCCAAGCCTCCCATACCATGGGTCAGAGCTCCCTTATAACGGGAGCCTTGACCCACTTTCCAACGTTTAAAAAAAATTAAATTCAGAAAAGAAGAAATGCACAACTTATATTATCATAAATATATTCTTAATGCCAATAAAATTTCCTTTAAATTGCACTATAATAGGATTATTTTGCTGCCAAAATAAAATTTACAAAAATGTTTTTCTGAAAATGTGGTCAAGGCTCCCCAGGTTCCCCTACTTGATTTAGTCACATTTTTAGCTACATTTAGGAATATAGTAGTTTTGAATAAGTTTAATGCAAATTGTTAAAAAGCTAGGGGTTTACAAAGCAAAGCTAACTAGGGAGATTTGACCCAAGCTGACTAAGGAGACTTGACCAAATGATTAGCTGATGGTCTTTTTTTCGTTTGTTTTATTTAGTGAATGTTTATTTTATGGATGATTAAAGTTTTGTGATTCTTGTCTAACAATTTCTTTCTATATAATAAATAGCTATAGTCAATATTTAGGCTTACTGAATTTTTCTCATGTAATGAATAACTAAAATATGTAATATCTTTGCCTAGTAAAAAGATTTAAAAAATAATTAATAAAATATTTTTAATTATTAAGCCTAATAAAATGTTAATTAATAAATAACTAAAATATTATTATTAAAGTCTGATCTGATGAAATATTTTTCTTTGCAGATGCCAAGAAAATATACTAGAAATAATGGTGCTAAGCCGAATGTCCTTAATGTGTTTGAGGTACATTTGGTATAAATTGAAACTTGTTTCAGTCCTCCTGACATCCCAGTGATAAAATAGTTTTGAGTTTGACTGTTTCTTTTCTGTTGATTTTGAATAAAGTTAACGAAACACTTCACCTAGCCGCCCAGGCGGTGTAGTGGCTAGCGCGCCCTACTACTATCCTTTGGGCCTGGGTTCGACTCAAGGCTTTGGGCGTGGATGTAAAATTGTCAATTGTACTTTGCTGTAAATAAATATGAATTTGTATTTATGAACAACTGAGATGACAGCCATAAAAGTGCTATAGATCTCGAAAAACTGCGTCCCTCAAACTCAAACACTTCGCCTAGAACAAAAATTTTTTTTCACAAAATCGCCCACCTATTGAACAAGAAAACTTTTAAATAACATTGTCCATATGTTGTATTCCAATATCTATGAGTCTTCTCACTTTCATGAAGGGGGGAGTCATATCTCCATAATGAAAGGGTCAAGCTTCCCTCGGTCTAGAGACACTTGACCCATGTGCAGACTTGAAGAATTTATATTTTTTGCACCATTTCTAGTAAGATTTTTGCTACTATTTTTACCACAGTAATGTATAAAATAACAGAGAATTTTTTATTCATATTTTGTATTTGGCTCCAACTGCAATAAATTAAAAAATAAATAAATAAAAATGTAAAACCAAAAACTAGGTAACGTCTCCCTATAATTTCCACTATGTCCGAAAAGTTCGCTGAATGAAGTCATAAAATGAAGGAACAAGAGTTACTGTCAATGGAAAGAACTCCCCCGAAATATGAAGCCCGAAGTAGCATTCGAGGGAGTTCTTTTAGCAGACAGACTAGTACCTTTACCTTCAAAGTAATCATCAATAGCTACAACATACTTCAGACATGGGTTGTATGTATGGCTTCTGGAAATTGTCAACAAACACTTCTTTGAGAATCGCTCGATGCACTGTGTAGTTACACGTTGTTGCATCTGTCATCTTTGCCACTCGTTTTCCGTAAATCGTAGGCCTTTGGAAATTCAATTGTGTCAAAGAACAAGAAAAAGTCTGCAGATGCCAGATCTGGAGAATACATAAAGACTAATCGAAGAGGCTCATCCTCTATCGATTTCTTTTAACCTCTAAAACATTTAAACCACTAAAAGACCTATTTTTTCTTATAGTTTCCACTCCGTTCCTTTTTCATTAATATTTTATGTGTCTCAGTCGCCGTTTTACCTAGTTTTAAGCAAAACTTGATACTCACATATTGTTAAATTTCACAAATTTCACACTGGCTACGTTAAATTGGTTGGAACACGCACTTCCGCTTGTCTGTCCTGATATGGACTTTAGTGGCATTAGTTCCGGTGTCTCTAACTGCGTATGCATGAATGCAACATCCTAACCTCAGCGGTTCTTAAAATATAGAACCGTTTCCCAATCTTTTCGGACGCACTTCATAAATAAGACGTGTACTATCTCATAAAAGTAAGAGAGAATGATCTCTTGTTTCTTAAAAGACTTGTATAATTTTATTTGAAAATAAATAGAGTAAAATACGTTTAAGGCATTGTGTGGGGTTTCAGGAAATCTTTCTAATTAATCGGAATTCAATGTACCTACTGATGTTGAATAAATGTTTAAATAGAAATGACGAAAAATAATGATGTTAATTTACATTTTTTTTTTCCATGAAGCATATAATTTATTTGCAGATATTTTAAACTTAAACATATACGAAAATAGTGATGTAACATTGGGTCAATCCTTAGTTCAAAGTAAAATTATAGAAATTTAATTTATTTAAGATTTTCAGTAAAATCTCATTTTCTCCTCTGAATGTGTGTGTGAGTTTTGAAACTTGATAATGTAAATCTAATGGATATGTTCAAAAACCTTTAAATGAAATTATTTCAAGATCAAGAAACACAAAGATTTATACTGACTATTTAAGAGGATATATGAATTCGGGACATACTAAAATAGTAATGCAATTTTTAGTTTAAAAATTCCAGTAAGCACCACATTTTTTCAAAGAAATATATCTTAGGACAAAAGAAACAGACTGCTAATGTGAAGCTTCATAAAAGGCTTCTGAAAAGATTTAAGTAGAAAAATGCTTAACTAAAACTTCTTGCAAAAAGTATTACGCGATTAGCGATTGATAAAAGAGATAGATAATTAGATAAGAATAAAGGGAATTAAATTAAATAATTTAAATCCTCTTAAACTGGTAATAATTCAGTATTGTACCTAATATTGTATTGTACTGCTCATTTGGGAAAAACAAAAATAAAAATAAAAATACCTACTTTTCTGAATTGCCATCTACGGGACCTACTGTTGTAAAATTATCGGTGATCATGCTCATCGTTGACGTTTCTGCTTGCACCCCATAAAACTGAGTGTTATTTGCCTGACATGAAGCGGTTGATCGAGGTAATGAAGGGTACTTGGAACTTATGTAAAGTGATCCAAATGCTGCCCATGCGTTTATGGAGAAACCTGCGACTAGTCCTGCTGCTGAGCCCTATTAACATAAAATGAAAACTTTCAACAGTCAGTGTGGAAAACTGTGTCCTTGACTGAAAAGTTAATATAAAACCAAGGAGTTTGTAAAATGATTATGTGTTTAAAGGGCGCGTTCACTTAAATTTTATTTTTAAATAATTTAAATAATTTTTTTAATGTTAAATTATAGCATATTTTATTGTGAACAATTTGATAATAAAATTTAAATCATGGAGCATTTATTTCCCGAGATATAGCGAAAGCATTTCATGAAATATAGCGAAGGAAAATTCGAAATTTTATCTTTACACGCTTATATCTCAAAATAGAAAATTTTAGCATTCAGCGAAACATATCTTTGGAACACATAAACATAGCACCTCAAATTATTCAGGACTTGTTCATAGTATTTACATACATAAAATGAACTGTAATTTCAAATACATATAAAATAGATAGAAATAATTTACAAACATAAAAGGTCAGGGCAAATGGAGGAACTTTATTTTTCCAAATTAAAATTAATACTTTTTCTAGCACTTTTAAATATCCTGCAGATCAAATTTTTATTAGGAAATTTTCTTTTATTTAAAGTAAATTTTCTTGGAAAATATCGAAAATTTTTGTTGCTATCCTTCGCGGAGTGAATTAGATTAATTTTGCAGTGAAACTTTGTGCTATATTTTTGTATTTTTAAGGAGTAAATAACTGAATTTTATCTTTTTTTATTTTTATTATACAGAACAGTATCTTATGAAATCACCCTGCAGAAAATCACTTTAATAACTTTAATGCCTTTTATGTCAATAATTTCTAAACATAGAGCACTTTTGCTGGGATTCCTTCCTTGAGTGGGTGAATTCTCCCCTTAAAAAAGCATTTTCACAGTGCCGGGGAAAAGAATTATCTGTTTAATTCGGCGGTGATAGTGTTGGCCGTTTAATTGTGCGCCAGAAAAACCTATTGCATGTTTCCGTGGAAATACGTGTGTGGATAATGATCATGCGATTAGTTTACGATCGTAGAAGACTTTTTGGCATATGTAGGGTTGTCCCTGGTCATGGAAAATAAGAAAATCTTCACGCTTAA
This sequence comes from Cheiracanthium punctorium, assembly GCA_038373885.1. Classification (NCBI taxonomy): domain Eukaryota; kingdom Metazoa; phylum Arthropoda; class Arachnida; order Araneae; family Cheiracanthiidae; genus Cheiracanthium; species Cheiracanthium punctorium. Next base: position 60,573 of record JAWZYV010011799.1, on the reverse strand, counting down.
ATCTATTGATTAAAACTAACACTCATTCATTGATTAAATTTCTTATCGGCCGATTTAAATCCTTTTACGCCAAAAAATACTCATTCAAGACAATACTTTGTGAATGCCTCAATTCGCCCCAGCACTCCCCATCCGCTATATTCTATTTAACTCATTTTCCGCAAAAATCTTGTCTAACTGGAGAATTCTGTCTGTCTCTTCTACCCCACTACCCATATCCTATTACTGTCACGTGACCACGCGGATAACGGTTCATAGTAAAAAACGCGGCCAGGCCATAGTTGTGTGTGTATTCCGCTGGTGATAGTTTTATGTTATATCCGAAAACCAAATGCATCTTTTTCATATTCAGAGTTGTGAAATAAATTCAGCCTAGATATGGAGGAGATGCTTTAGGTAAAGATTTCGCTTTAATGACATAGTTTCTTACGATTGGATTATAAAAAGCTGTTGTAAAACAAATGAAGTTAGGATATCTCCACCCAAAGTGAGTGAGTAGTATTTTACCTTTTTCATGTCAATAAATTGGGTTGCTTCTTTAATTAAATCTCACAGCTGGTTTAACCATGATTGCATTTCTGTATTCTGACTGTACAGTGGATTCGTTTTATAACGAGAGACTATAGTGAAATTATATTCTATTTATTAAAAAAATACTTTTTATAGTGTATTAAGATATATGTAATGTATTTGCCTTGATTTAAAATTTATTTTCTCGGGCTTATAATCATAGATTACAGCTCTGATAATAAAAAATGAAGAAAACGAATCATTCAATATATTAATCAAAAACAGCAAATTTTAATAAAACACCCTTTTTCTAGCTTAAAATAATAATCTTAATTGAGTACAGATATGTTAATTAAAAAAGGGCTGATTTTGCAAAAACGCTCATTCTATAGCTTAAATAATAATCATAATTGAGTACAGTTATATTAATCAAAAACGGACAGACACTCCTCATTTTTGATTATTATTTAGCCTAAATGGAGCTGTTGTATAATGCTCAAAAATTGAGAATTTTTCGCTCCATTGATTTTTGTCGATTAATGGAGCAAATTTTACTCAATCGGGAGAATGGCTGTTTGAAGTCAAAAATTGAGTAAAAATATACTCCGTTTGATTATTATTTTACTCAATAGATTTAAGCGTGTTGGTAAAGTCAGAAAATTTTTGTCAAAAAGAAAAAAATTAATAAAATAATGTAAATTTTAACGAAAAAACAGTAACATCTTAAAATATATCTGGAAAATCATCTAAACTCTGCATTTAGAAATTAATTTTACATTTGCCGTATATCAAGAAAAAACTACAAGTGACTTGACATAGGTAAGCAACAAAGAGGATTTTTTTACTTTGCGATTGGGGTGGGGGGAGTCTACTTTTCTTCAAGCTTTAACCTAAACAAAATGTACAATAAAGCAAAACGTTGCCAAAGTATTATTTTGTTCTCCCTTTTTTATTTGGGCTATCTCCACCCTTCAGCCCCCCAAAAGGGAAAAAGCAATTCGTATGCATCGCTCTTGTGCATCTAGATAAAATCATATGTACAATATTACAGATATACGATAAATAAAAAATCATTTTAAAATGTAGACTTCGGATAATTTTTTCAATCATATTTCAAGATTGCACTGCTTTTTAACCCAAATTTACCTTTTCTATTAAAATTAAATATCTTCCAATTTTCAGGTTTTTCAGGCCATTTTTGACCAGTGGCCCATTCGTATAGGCCATAAACCCTCCAGTCCCAGAAACTACTGGCATGATAGTTATCCAAACGCATTAAAAACATGGAAACGCTTTTTTGATGTGCATATTAACTGTCAATTTTTTAACTAAAATATTAAACTTACTTTTTTACTTTTTCTTTCTTGTTTTATCTATGCACCGTAGAATCTAACATATGACTTTTATTTGGAGAAAAATTGCCAAACCTTACTATTATTGAATTATCATATTTCATTTGCAAATTAAAAAATCTAGAATGACTCGACTCCACTTTTCGAGCACTTGATGATAACCAAGCGTTTAACCCTTTGAGGCGTAACCCTCTACCAGTGATGAAAAAAGGGCAGCTGTTGCAATCACCCGACTTAACTACCATCAAGATGGCGGACGATCGAAACTTTCATCGCGTGCCACAGATTTAGAAACCCTTTTTAAAGCAGCTGGCTGCGCGCGGCACAGCTAGCTGCTTCAAAAAAGGGTCTCTAAATCTGTGGCACGCGATGAAAGTTTCGATCGTCCGCCATATTGATGGTAGTTAAGCCGAGCGATGGCAACGGCTGTCCTTTTTTCAGCATTGGGCAATCTATCCAGCTGTTCTCGCATTCTTCCATTTCTCAGCAGATGTCAGTGCTGTAAAAATACAATTTTTTTACGGGACAATTTTTTTACGGGAAATGACGTGCTAAAAAGTAAAGGATTCTCTAGGAGCTATGTCAACCGCAACTATTTTTATAGAAATCAAATCTATTCTTCGTGACTGGCAACAGTCAAAACGTCAGAGTTTGGTGTTCCGAGAGCGAGAACACTGCGCGTTAAAGGGTTAAATAAATTTGAATCGTTGAATATTTCAGCAAAAAACAAGTGATAATTGCAGTTTGGTGTTTGAATATTACCCCTCATATTCTTGCATTTCTTTAAAAAGTAAAAACAAATATTAAAATCTATGAGCATATTTAATAAATTTGTAGATAAAAATTACACATTTTTTGTATTTATTAAAAAGCAAAATACAAATTAATTTCTTATAGAATTCTATAAAAGATTATACTATTAATCTGATTCTATAAGAAATGATGAGAAAATTTAAGAAGGTATTAGAATTAAAAGGAAAACGTAAAAATTATTGGAATATATTAATATATTCTAAAGATAAGAAGTACATATAATAAAAAATTTACAGACTACTAATAAACTAATAAATAATAATATATAAAAATATGAATGCGCATAACAGCAATATAGAAGAAGGCATAAATATAGGAAATATAGACATAAGCTAAAAAATAGTGTCCAAAGATAAATAATAATTAAATAAGGACAGAAAAGTGGGAATGCATAACAACAATGCTATCTGATATGTATTATAAAATGACAAGAAATACAAATGGCAATGAAAATATAAAGAAAAACGCTGAATATAATTTATAAAAATGTAAAGTCGGAATTTGAACCGACAAAGAGACTTTTTCACTTTTATTGATTAAACCACCACCTCAGCAATAAATAAACCAAATATTTGAAATATTTTTATGGATATTGTTTATTCTTATCGCTATTGTATATTATTTCTTGGTCCGAATACCGATACAGTATTTTTATAAATTAGATCTAAAGTTTTTCTTAATCTTTTCATCGTCCTTTGATTTTTATTCTTGTCATTCTGTAATATGTATCTGGTTGTACTGTTATTTGGCGTTCCTATTTCTCTATTCTTATTTAAATGTAATTTTTCTGCGTGAAACATTCTTAGCTCTTAGTCTATATTTTTTAAATATTTATTTATTATAAATTATATTGCAATATATATATAAATGTATGTGTGTGTTTTGTGATTTTTGGTAACGTATTTCTTCTCATTTAATTACGGTTCTTTCTTGTTTCTGCTGCTTCTTTATGCACAATATTGCTTATTTATTTTCATTGATGTGGTGATTTTAGCTTAAGGTACATCATGTATGTGCGAATGTGTGTTTGTGTGTGAGTATTCTAAAAATATTTTGAAAAGCCTTTATAACAGATCTAATACTTTAAACTATTTTTTTTCTTCAATAAAGCGCTTATTTTGCAATTTAACTTACGAATTCATTGGCTGTTGATGTAAACATACCAAGACAGACGACTCCGAGAATTGGTGCTCCTATCATTCCTTGTACAGTCAGTGCAACTTCCAAAATACCTTTGATACTGGCTATCACAAACGTCAAGCACAAGCAGAGACCGCCATAAAAAACAGCTAAAGGAACAATTAAAATATTGAAAGATTTTTTTTAAAGTATCCATAAATTAAGAGACTCTCACATTTCATGCTTTAATACACTCATGTCCATAAATTAAGGATAATGAAGTTCAGACAAAGAAAGAGAAAGAAGCAAAACAAATTTGACTTATTTGTAAAGTCTATTTATTAAACAAAAAGTAAAGAGCAAAAAAGATGCTATATGTTTGACATAATTAATAAAAATTGCAAGTTTTACTCCCTTGACCAAATTTCAAAAAAGAACCTATTTACAAAAAACAGTATAACATGGTTAGTAGGATGGTTAATACGGAGAATGTCTCCCGGACGATGCAATACAGGCCTGACAACGCCTAGGCATGCTGATTATCAAATGGTCAATCTGATCTTGGGGAATATTACACCACTCATCAAGCAATGTCACTCCGAAGTTCCGGTAGACAGGTGGGAGGGGGTTGACGGGCTGCAATTCGTCGGCCAAGCATATCCCACACATGCTCTATTGGATTCAAGTCCGGTGAGTATGCTGGCCAATGCATACGGGTGATATCCTCCGATTGAAGGCATTCGTCTACAATGTTTGCACGGTGAGGACGGGCGTTGTCATCCATAAACACAAATTCAGCACCCATGGCGCCCCGAAACAAACGTACATGTTGTTCCAGAATGACATCCCGATAGATGTGGCCTGTCATCGTTACACTCTGAACATGCAAGTCAGTTCTGGAACCAAGAATAATTCCTCCCCAAACGAGCCATCCTGCACCACCGTAACGGTGTCTTTCAATGGTGTTCTCTTGGTGGTAACGGGTACCTGGCGCTCTCCAGATGAATGTCCGGCGAGAATCAGACTCCAAACTAAACCTGGACTCGTCGGAAAACATCACACAAGACCACTGTTGCGGTGTCCACAATGCATGCTCTCTACTCCAGGTTAATCGCAGGCGACAGTGAGTTGCGGTAAGTGGAACACATCTGACAGGCCTACGAGCATATAGACCAATGTGCCCTAAGCGTCTGTACACGGTCTGCCTTGAAACTGTCGTACCGGTAGCTGAAGAGAGCTGACGAGACAGGTCTGATGCTGTACTCCATCTGTTTCTTTTGGCAGTAACTGCCAAATAGAGGTCCTCATTCGGCGTTGTAACTCGGGGGCGACCTGTGCTCTAACGTCTACTCACATTACCATCATCTTGGAATCGTTGCCAAAGCCTGGAGATGACACTCTGGGCGATTCTAAGTTCCTCGGATATTTCCAGCTGGGTACGTCCACATTCCAGTCGTCCGATAATTCTGCCACGTAAAACATCATCCAAATGCCTCCTTTGTGCCATAACTATGCGGTTTTTGCACTGAAAGGCTTTCACAGTGCTTGTGAACAATTTTACTTCTTTGCCACCATTCCTTATATACCCCTCTCTTACACTCTCGTCATTGTGACGTACCATCCACGCCATCTGGTGGTTTCCTGTAATTTGCATATTCTTCTTCAAGTTGTGTGTGATCATTCCACAGGTGAAATTTTTATTTTAGATATCAATTTCTGTGGGATTCTGAATTATCCTTAATTTATGGACATGAGTGTAGCTCAAACTACCCATAAATTGAGAGAATCTAACTTCTCAGCTAAAGGAACAATTAAAATTTTGAAAGGATTTTTTTTACACAATTTTTTAAAGTATCCATAAATTGAGAGAATCTAACTTTTCATTCTTCAGGAACAATTAAAATATTGAAAGGAAATTCTTTAAACTAATTTTTTTTTAAAGTATCCATAAATTGAGAGACTAACTTTTCATGCTTCAATAGCTCAAACTAAATCCCCCGTTAAAACATTTCATGAGTTATAGAATATTTCATACCGTTATTCTTAACACTGTTAAATAAAGAATTAATAAATTATGCTTTCTTCTTTCCTTTTCTTCAAAATTTAATTTAAACTCCAAGCGGTTTAGTAAATAGGCTGAAAATTAATAGTATGTCTATTGTTTGTAATGAACAATTGGAAATAAGTTCTAGCAAAACTTTGTGTTAATTTTAGAATTCATTATATTACAGAGGGGAAGGATTCTCCGAATGACATATTCTTTTGAGAAAATCTTTAACGAAGAATAATATCTAGAAATTAAGTTTAAATCGAAATTTTAAAAGGGCGTTTGTTTCTGTTTGAATCAGTGACGTAAATGGTCGTAACATTCCTTTAAATTAAAAATATAATTTGCGACGACGTTGGAAAGAAAATACATAGGACAGTTGTGGAGAAACGAAATCCTGCGTTAAAACTAAATTAAACTGTAATATGAAACTTATATTTATTGTATCATATATTCATAATAGTAATTATAATTGTTCGTGCATTTCAAATGGAGAAATACAGCCTTCATCAGCAACAAATTAACTGCCGACCCACGACCCACGAAAGATGCATGTTGAAGATAATTTTCTGCTTTCCTCTCTATGTACGGGTCGGAAATTACTTTCGTCTTGTCAAAGGCTTGACTTTTTCGTTTGAAAAGCGCGTACATTTTTAATTATTATTCTGAAAGAAAGTTTTATAAATGTTTCTACTATTTATATTTCTACTTTACAGCACCTCTTTTAAGTGTTCCATTTTGTTTAACATTTATACCCTTTGATTTTATCTAAGCAGAATTTTCCAAAAGTTATTTTTTCCCTTTAAACAGAGAGTGTTTGATTGTATAAAATAACTGTCTATTTTCTCTTGTTTACTTTTATGCATTTATTTAATAAAAAGCCATAAGCATTATGTGTGTACAGGTACATGTGCAAGATTGTTGCTGTAGTCGAAGTGAATGCCGGTAATGCAGTGCCTATGCTGATAGATCTCTGTTGTATGAACATTTGTAAGACGGAAGCGAAATTAATGTAGTTCCTTAGCTCGTGAAATTAAATAACTAAAGTTAACCTCCTACTTTTAAGCTATCAATTAAAATGCATCGCAACAGTTATACAACAAAGTATTTTAACAGTTAAATATTGATAACAGTTGACGACAAATTTTAACAGTTAAACATTGAGATATTTCTAATATTTTCCGAAATTGTCCTAATTCATTATACCGCTCGGTAATCTAGTTGTTCATTTTTTTAATTAAACAAATTTCTTTTACAATTTTAAAAATATTCAAAATACAACTGTCCGTTTTTATCTACATTGTAAGTTAACAGATATCTCAATGAAATTTATTTATATAGCAATAGAGAATATGTATTAGGGAAAGAAAGCACAACATCGATTGTTTTATCGACAGTTCATGAACGAATGTTTCTAAGATATTTAAAAGTTTATTCGTAGGACAGAGTAAGACATCAAACCTAATATCTTCACTATAAAGGTGGCTGTTGACTCCTTAAGAGAATTCCTCATGAAAGGTTTGATGTAGTCGTCTAATGTGACGAAAGACATAGAATTCAATATCGATGACATTGTGCTTAGTGAAGCACTAAAGACGCCAGCTACACACAGTCCAGGCAAACCAGGATAATCTCCATACAGTTTCATAATGAAAAGAGGCACTAGCTGAAAAATAACACTAAGCCATATGATTTTGTTTTGATAAAATTATTTCAAAAGCAGAGAAATAAATATTTTCAGCTGGTCTTACCTGATCATTTGATTTTACTTCTTTGTTTAACACAGGATCACAGTCTCCATAATAAACATACATGATTGTACCAAGTAAGGCTACACCGATCAGGAAACCACTTGTCAAGGGAATGCTCCACAACAATGATCTAAAATTAATTCCGTAATTTAAAACTCGCAACCCTTTTCATATTATAAAATATTTCCTCGAAATTGTGAAGTTGCATAGTGCAATAAAAATTAAAATGAAGTTTATACAAACTATTCTTTCGACTATTAGGAGGAATCAAGAATGGATTTGTTTTCTCGTATTTCTTAACTATCAGATAAAAATGATATATTTTAATAAAGTAACTGGTAAAAAAGGTACTTATCGACAAAATGATCGTTTTGGATGGTACTAAAGTCCCACCCTTCATCATTTGCAAAGGTTTTTGGCCATTTTTCTCGCCGTTTACGTTATCACGAGCTAAATTTTCGTCCGAACACGATATTTTTTATATCATCGGAAACTACAGAGTTTTCTTTTTCAAATAAAATTTGTTACAAAATCGTACTTACATTTGCCAATTTTGGGGAATTATTTAAAGGAAATCCTGTGTCGAAGAAAATGCACTGCTTTTAAAAACATGCTATTTTAAAACTGTCGCATCGAAAAACCTAACAGGCAAAAATTTTTCGAGCTTTTTACCGCTGATTAAACATTTATTTCTCCCTCTTTTAAAGTTTGAACCGTGCAGAAATGTTTATTAGATTTTTTTATATGATTTTTTTCTGAAAAGATCACAGGTTAAAATTCCCTTTCGTGATTGAAGAAACAGAACCCCCCCTTTTGTCCTGTGCATAAATAATATGAGTAGGGTGTGTGTAAGGGGGGATGAAGCGTTTCCAAGACAACTGACGGGGTTCATTTTTTTATATGGTTTACATTCTCAAGGTCGTTCCTGCACTTCAAACGGGAATCCGTCAGAAATAAACAAACATGCGGGATTTATTTGAAATCCCGCATGGTAAGTATGAGTCCTGAGTATGAAAGTATGGAGTTGGAAGTATGAGTCCTGAAGAATTTGAAGATAGTATTTTACACGGATTATCAATTCCTCGAGAAGATAGTTACTAAATAATTAGAGCCTCATAAAATATTTATAAATAAATTAAACCCACTACGAACATTACATGTAAACAAACCTAGATTTTTAATAAAATAATATTAAAAACCTGGATTTTTAATTCATCTATCATTATTTAAGTTCTTATCTACTGTATATATGCCCAATGATTTGCCTCCAGGGGTTCTTACTGGATTTGAAAAAAAAAATAGTTTATGAGGTGCGCAGGTATTAGTGATAAATGACTATTAGAACACAACAGGTAGAAGGAGAGAAACCTAGCCACGTCCATTTCTGGGTAACCTCTGTATGCTGGCAAATCCACTGTTCATTTATTTATTTATTTTTTCGTTGCAGCGGGAAGTCCCGTGTACCTTTTTTTATCATTGCAGCGGGAGGATTCGCATTCCTTCCCTTTAGAATCTCATACCGACGACTGGATTCTATTGTTTTCAGTAGTTGCTTAGGCATTAGCGATAAAAGACTGATAGAACCAGACATGTAGAAGGGGAGAAGCCTAGCCACATCCTCTGTAACCTATCAGGTGCCGTGTTCTTTTTTGTTGTTGTTGCAGCGGGAAGTCCCGTGTCCTTTTTTATCATTGAAGCGAGGGGATTCACATTCCTTCCCTTTAGAATCTATGTATAAGGTCAATGGGCATTTCCCTTCCATTGCACGAGCAACGCCATGCCACGCTGCTAGTAATTTATAAAGCTTCCGTTCATTCTACAGTAGTCGCCACTTATTTAGGGAAAGTGGTTCATCCGGTGAAAATCGGTATAAGCGTAACAAAATAATCTAATTGCGTTTCTTTCTTTTTTTTTTTTAATAAATGTACTTATGTATTTTTTCACATCTCTATTCTCGAATAAATAGGTGCACACCTTAAACTATTGACTACATTCAAATATTTTGATTTAATTCACTGATTTTTATTTCTTCACTTCTACTTTGGCTCTGCCGCTCATTTCGGATTTTGGTTATTCCGCAGTCCATCGCAATCCGTTCCAATGTGACCGCAATAAGCGGCGATCACTGTATTTAGGATAGTTCCGGGAGAGATTTCCCACGTTTTTTCTTCATTCTCTAAAATCCATACATTCACATATATTTTACTTTTTACAATGTATACAGAAGGTACATAATGTGCAATAAAAATCCTAATGCGGGAGGTCATATCTTTAAAGAAAATTCTATCCTGATATACTCGTATTTAAACGTTTAATATGTGGTCCATTTCAGTGGGTGAGGTGAACCATATGAATGGGAGAGGTCAACCACAACCCTAGTAGCAGAATTAGTTCAAAAGACTTCGTTTGAACATCTGTTAAACTAAAGTTACTAGGGAATAAAACAATGAAATATACTTGCAAATATATTAAATTTCTAAACTTTTATTTTCATTACCTGAAAATTAAATTGACTTATACAAATAATTTACTTAATATTAAGTTTACATGAATTATTTTATGAAGTGTATGGCAGTTAAATGTGTTCCCTGAATTCTTAATAAATTAAAAGACTGTATGAAACTGCTCTTATATAGTATGAGTTAAAATTGTTTTGAAACAACTTTTTCTTTCTATTTAACATATCCCCTCATTAATTGCATGTTACATCAAAGCATGAACATTCTTCATGAATGCAACGCAAACAAGATACACAGTGTTTAAAAATATGCTGTCTGTTTAGTCTCAATGTAATTTTTGAGTCATCCCACACATTCCCCCCCCCCCTCCATCCTTCTACGTAGTTGTCCTGAAAAATTAAAAAATTCGAAACTGTAGGGTCACTCTCACGAGTGTAGATCAAGGGGGAGGTCACCTCCATCCTTGTAATAAGTATGCAGATATTCCAAAAAGTGGGCAACGGCCTTTAATTTTTTATCTACTAGAGATAAGTGGGCGATGTAAATTTAAAAAATGTCCAAAATAGGGTCGGAAATAAGATTTTGTTAAGAAAACTCTCGCTTATTTAAAAAACGTTACAATTTTTTAATTTGTATACGATTCCCGTACAAAAATATTCCCAATTAGCAAAATGTGTACCAAATTTGAGCCTAGCATCATGTAACCTCTCGGAAATATCTCCAAAGAAAGATTAAAGGGGCTATACATGATTTTGAATGTAAAATTTTGTTGCTGGAGTAGAAAAAAATATTTTCTTTCGTAATTTTTGTACGACCCCTGAAATGGGATCATTCGACGTGATTTTTACTTTCCGAACATGTACCATTTAAGGAAAGTATTCCAATCATGAAAAAATTCGACTTCGAGATTTTGGTGTATTTACACGTTTTGAGGTCTTATGAATTCATTGATGCTATTTTTACGAGATGTGTGTGTGTGTGTGTGTGTGTGTGTGTGTCAAATTGGGAATATATGATATAAACCACCGACGCAAGACAGGTATTGATGTTGATGTGTATAGGACTTATAGTTTTTCTATAGGGCTACGACAAAGATTTCTTTATGGCCTATGAGGGGAAATTCTTGAATGGGTGCTAGCGTTTAAACGGTGCATTCGATTGAGCCTCAATTTGGTATATATGTTTGAATTATTCATCGATTAAAATTTATTTAAATGCTTGGTAATGATCTTAATCGACAGTGTTCAGAAAGTCGAGTGTCACTCCAGATTTTTTTATCTTCGAGAGCCATTGAAAAGTGATTTAAGTCAGCGTCATATTTATATTCATATCGCTGCCACTTTTAAGGGTATAATTATCAAATTTTGTATGTTTCCGCATTAGTGTATGGGGCAGATTTTATTAAGAATTTTTTTGTACGGGGTCCGTATACGAATTTAAAAAGTGTAACTTTTTGAAAATTAACCACAGGAGTTTTTCGTATCTTATCGTTTTTCCGACCTTAGTTTGAACATTTTTTTTCAATTTACATTACCTACTTCTATCTAATAGATAGAAGTAGGTAAAGTATTAAAGGCCGTTACCACATTTTTTAAACACCCTGTATAATGACAAGGACTTCCCACCCTGGCTCTTCACCGTGTATTTCATGACGTCATTTTAGGTTATTCAAAAACCTACATGTTCCACATGATTAGATAATCAAAACTAGGTAGATCATACATAAAGCAAAATATTTAGTTGAATTTCATAACCATATTAAACAAAAATATTTGACTTCCTAAGAGCATCAGTGATTATTAGCGATTATAAACTGAATAAATATTATGTTTGTGAGAAATAAGCAATTGCACGCCTTATAAAATGTCTTTCGTTGCCTGGCAAAGATGGTTGTGAAGTATGTAAATAAAAGCACTAATGAAATATTTCACTGGTCCATCTCCCTTGGAATTACATATAAATTACACCTTATTACTACCAATATTTTCTTCTTTAAACAGATTTTTTTAAATAGACATATGAAGGAGTTTGGGCAAGACCCATTTTCATGTAAATTTACATATATCAATTCATCTACTACATATTTTATCCCAAATAAAAAATTATAAAAAAATGCGATGAATCCCACGTAAAAAAATTTTTTTTTAATGCGTTAAAGTACTTTTATATGTTATAATATTTTTGGTAAAAATGTAAACTTACAGCTTAGCTCTCTTGAAATCTCCATTGCTTATTAGCCTCTGTATTGCATGGAAATTTGTACCATTCAAAATCAATCCATATATGAAACCTGATATTGTGGTGCTCCAAAAAGTGTAGCGGACAGTTAAGTCTGTGCTTGTGCTAGAAAATAACAATGCAGATATATTCTTCATTTATAGAATCTGAATTAAGACAATGAAGTTTAATTATTCAAGAGATATTGATCACGGAATCTTTACTATTACAGAAAAATGACCTAAAGAACACTCATCATTTGGAGCGTCAGAATGAAATCATGAAAATTACCGAAAGGCAATCTAAAAACGATTCCGAATAAATTGATTCAATTTCCACAGTGCCTATTCATTTGCAGAGTTGCTCATAAAATATGGGTAAAACTTCAAGAGGTGATAGTACAAATCCAAAGAAACAACATTCATCAAATAAAGCATTTCAAATGCAAATGGCCTGTAAGTAACCAAAGTTGATGCTCTTACGAAATGACAAAAGCACGCAAAGAACGATTAACTTGCAAAAGTTAGTTTAATGACATGCGGATTATGGTCAAAACAGTGACCGGCAGCGGCTTTTCATGTGGTAAAACGGCGAATAAAGGACTGACGAGTACATTTGAGATACATGAAATTTATCTCACACCTCCACTGCATTCACCGAGAGTTTGGTGATGTCTTCTTGGTTCTGCAAATTCAATGGGAGTCTCGTTCGAAAAAGCCTTCTTTCATAGCAGACAGAATTCGAGACACGAACGATCTGGTGGGCGAGATGGTCGACCTTCAGGACCACATTTCTCACTTCATAGTTCAGGACATGTTGCATACAGAGAGCCATACACATGATGGCATGATGTCCCATCTTGCTTAAACTTCATGATCCGCAAGAAAGGGAAGCGGAGTGTTGTTCAACATATCTGTCCACATCTGTTGTAAGAATGTGATATGTTTTTCCCAGTCAAAGGGATTTGGCAGAAGCCATCGCAAAGTCTGAGTTGGTGGTTGACGATTATTTCTGACTAAAACATTGATAGAGAAGCATCAATCTTCTGTCATTAAAATTGATTTCGTCACTTGGTCGTTCTTCGATGTTTTTACTTCCTTGTACGTAGTATAAGGAAGTAATGTGATCCCGAACAGTTTTGGGGGCCAAATTTCGACAAAAAAACCGATTTTGACTACCTCTAAATTTAATTTTAAGAATTTTTTCGATGCATCTCATCCTAGGCTAGCATACACGATCATATTAACGCGCCTGCAACTCATTTTGACCAGCGGCGAGTCTATTGTGGCCAGTTTTTCCATGCCGTCTGTACGTACGTATAACTCTTAAAACTTTTACCCGTAGAATTTTGAACTTTTGTATTTAGAACTATTGTAATATCTAACTGTTTTCAATATCTTTTTCGACAACAATCGACTGAATTTATTTACAGGGTGAGCCAAATGACTTTAAATACATTGAGGTGTATGGATGCATTCAATTCATTGAAAGTCTGTGGTCAATGACTACTTTGGCTATCCCCAAAATCTCCCAAACTATCTCTGTCCGCTTTTGGTGAAATATCGCCAAATAAAGTGTCAGAAGGAAATCTTTCAAATTGAACTCAGCTTGGCGATATCGAAATATTTGGCTAGAAATCGCTAAACCTTACCATTATTGATATTTTATCTCTTTCAAACAAAAAAGTTTGGAGGAAGTGCGTCGAAAATACTTTTGATTTAATAGACGTGCAAGGAAGTCATGTGTTGGACACATCAGATTTTTTCCTCTTGTAACAAATCAACTTAGGCGCCCACTACTGTCCTTCCATATTAATTTCATTCATACATTCATTGATGAAAGTTGTTTTTTCGGATATTGTATAACGTCTCAAAGCTTCGACCAGCTTTTACTAAGCATGCTGCACATTGCACATTGTCTTGAATCTTACGCCTTTGTACCTTATGAAATAGCTTCGTGTTTTTTTAAAGTGTGTAAGAACTGCTAGTCAAACATTTAGAGGAATTACAGCGAGTTTCTAAAACAGAACGAGTTTTTGAGACGCTCGCACGTAACGCCATCCCAGCTCACGTCAATCCATCTTCTGTCACTTTTTCATCGAAACTTTGATGTTCCTCTGTTCACATTTTGATGAGAAAATGAGAGGTTCGGTCCTTTTCGCACTTATTTATAAACATGCTTATTGATAACTCCACAGTTGGAGGACAATTGTTGTTCTTGGATTTTTATTGAAATTCACAATTCAGAAAAATATCGGACAAACAGAGAACACCCACACGCGCAAGTGCGTACACGCATATATAAGCTCCTGTCTGCAGCATTTCATGTATGAGTGCGAAGCTTCTGGCTAAATTTGAGTTACGTCTTACTGTCTGTCAGTCTTGTTTTCATGAATTATGGGGGGTTAAGCGCTTTTGCTTTCACAGCATTTTCTACCAACCTCAAATCCAAATTAGTTCGATTGCTGCAGTACTGGTCAAGGATGTTAATTTCTACCACAAACTCACGGAGAGTTCCTTTCTACCTCATTCGAGAGACGACAGATGGCAACACTAGCGGAGCTTCTTAATTTTTAAGCAAATACCAAGCAAAAAACCCCAAGGCTCATTTTTTCCACCCCTAGAGTTATCGCTTTTGCATGGGAACTTAGAGGTCATTGCTACCATGACTTATTTTACATGCTTCAGTTGCCAGTTAACGAGCACGGCGATTATTGGTTGATCCCAGGGTCGAACCCAGAGCTTTTCGGTTGCGAGCAAAATAACTCTCCCAACTGGGATGGTTGGTTCTAGGATCGACCCCGCAACCTTTCCGAACTATCGCGGCCCTGTGGTACGGCATCAACAACCGAAACACAAATGTTTATACATTTAACGTATGTAATTTTTTAATAAATATGTTTGGATCTGTTTTTCTTGTTTGTTATTATTTTTTTATTATTGTTATTTTCATATAATACCGGAAAGTGCGTTACATATAAGAAGTCTGCAGTATCATCAACCCTAAGGGCAAACCGAGTAATTTAGTACAAGGAAGTCTCAGGCCGCAACTTGAGAACTGTCCCCCATCCTTTAGAGTCTACACTGAAGATACTGTTTAATATCCAGGATGAACAGTCACAAATAAAGAAATTTACAAACAATAGCATATGTATGCCATTTGAAAGACAATAGTTATGTACAGTACATTACAAAAGTTTTAATAACCTTAAAACAGGCCAAAGTCAACTATCAAAATTCAAAATGTGTGCTGATTGCCTCGAGCTGTAACAATTGCGATTAAACCCAATAGAACTTACTTGAAAATTGCCAATCGCTGTCCTTCTTTAGCTTTCTGCAATACTTTATAAAATCCACCAGAATCCCACGAGCCTTTAATTATTAACGCTAATAAGGAAAAAATCATTAACGCCGACTGGAACACGTCTGTCCATAAAACACCTTTCAGACCTCCCTATTGTAGAGGAAAAGGCACTCACTGTTAACAATAAGATATTATGTCACTGAATACAAAAAAAAACAGAAATAGATGACTCCAACAGGATTGTAAAATAAATTCTACAAATCTATTATATAAATGTGAAAGTTTGTTTGTTTGTTTGTTTGTTCGTCCGGGAACTCCTCCCACACCGTCAGACCTATCGGCTTGAAATTTTGCACATACACGTAAAACGACATAGAATAGGCCGTAGGCTACTTTAAAATTCTGGAAATCCACCCGTTCCCTAATTTTTAACGATTTTTTCGCAATTGTCAGGGCAGAAAGCTACTCAAATGTCCGATTTCAGCAAATTCGTGAGCATGCGCCGAGACGGTGTGTCGCACACCTTCCGAATTTTGCATACGGCTTCACTAGGACAGATCCTAACACGCCTCGGAGCAAGTTTTTCGAAATTCGAATTAGAAAATGTTTTATTTTATATTTTGTCCGATTTTTGGCGATTTTTCTCGCTTAATACGTAATAACGCCAGTAATTACACTCGCAACAAAACGATATTTACATCATCGGATAGAGGAGAAAATTTGCTTTTCAAAACTGTTTGTTCGGACTATGTAACATAATTTGCAGATTTTTGGGGATTTTTCAAATAAAATTAAATTTCACGCTGACTTTCGTAAAATATTTTTAAAACTGCTGCATCTTGAATTCTAGCCGTCATAACTTTTTTATATTTTGTCAAATGACGGAGCATACATTTCGTCCTCTTTTAAAACAGAAACCAAAGGAAAATATAAATTAGGAGATTTTTTACGAATTTTTATGTAAAGAAGGATTTTCATTTCAAAAGCAGATGCTTAAAATTTCGGTATGATATCTTGCGGTTTGGTTGTCTTGGAGACAGCAACAATGATTAAAATTGCCAGTTGGAAAAAAAAAATAAAATTACTTTAAAATAACTGAGTTTTCGCATGTTGAATGTTGTGCGTGATTTTGATGTCACGAGTTTAAAACCCCTTTCGAAACTCAATCAGAATAACGAACTCACAAGCAAAACATACGCCACGCAGGAAATAATTCTATATTTTATTTAACGTTGCCAGAAAAAGAATTGAATGCTGTTTTTTCACCAGTGAATTATCCAACATTATTTACAGAGATTGTAAACGGGACACGTTTTCGATCGCAGGAAATATATTGCATGTTAAACAGGACCTGATTATGACCAGCTGGGGGCCCCGGGCATTGATGAATTTGGGGGCCCCCCATCTATGAAATTTGTTTTACTTTTCATAAAATTTTGTTGTTAAAAAAAAAAGAACATTTGAAATTGGGGGCCATTTCGATCCGGGGCCCCTGGGCAAAGTCCCGATTTGCCCGTGCGATAATAGGGCCCTGGTGCTAAATCCGCCAATCTGACAAGAATTATGCGTAAAAATTTATGGAGCTGATTTAGTGGCAACCAGTTAAGTGAAATGATTATCGTTTATGCTAATGCGTAAATTCCAAAGAATCACCAAAGAGTTAAAGACTGCATTCGTGGCAAATATCTAAACCGTTTCTTTAAATTAAGCATTAACAGTTGCAAAACGAAAATATATTGTATTGGTATCAGTAAAAGATAGTATAAGTAATAGTAAGTAGATATGCTAAGGCAATATTGATCAGAGCACAATATACCGCATTAATAAATATTTCGTGAAACTAAGTCTTCTATTTATTTTTGAACAGCCGTATTACATCACAGCTAACTAAACATTAAGTAATTCTACGTCACGTTAATATATCCCGCGGTAGTTTCCACAGAAAAGACTGCAACAGAACTTTCTTTTTTCTTGCAGATTCTGTTTTGTCACAGGTAGTTATGATCACATTTTAGGAAAATGCTTTCATCTTGCCTTGCGAAGAGCGGGTACACAACTATTTTAACTATAAAATAAACCGGTTCTCCACATCATGTAGTATCTAAGGTATTAATGGGATAACTTAAATCTAAAAATGAGTATGATGTAACAATGAGACATTTTGAAAATTAGGAATTTTCACGGCAAACCGTCAACGCTTTTCTTTTCTAATCGCGAATGACATAGACATAGTTTTTTGCGTCATGATATTAACAATGGTCTCAGGTCAGTGCTTATACCAACTTTACAAATAACTAATGAGTATCTTTACGCCAAGAGTCAAATCATTTTGCTTATTTTTAGATTACAAATCACTGGAATCAATTCGAACTATACATTAAGAAAAAGTTTCGTTCCCTACCGTACGGAGAACGGGCACGCAGCTAGTAATGAATAAATCAGTTGACACTGACACTGAAGATTAACTTCATTTAGTAACAAATTCTTTTTTTGTTTGTTTGTTTCAATGAGAGATCTAAATTAAATACTAATATAACAGTCATAAAAAAGTAAAAGTTTGTATAATAACTTGCTCTTTTTCAAACTTATGAATCTTAAAGATAGAAATTATGGATCTATCATTAGAAATCCTAATAAAAATGCAAATAATGTTTGAAATTCTAGAATAATCAAGATGATAGCAAAGAAAAATGATCCTGTATTTCATAATGTGCGGATAAGAGTAGTTAGTGTCTGGAACTGTTGAGATTTTCATTCTAAAAACACAGGACGCAACTAAAATCATTTCATTGTTCTGCAAAAGTTGTAAACATGTATATCGCTAGTGTATCAATTCATTACTATACACATACAAGTATGCGCAATACGTCTTATAAGTATAAATGCTAAATATTAAAGAATAATTTGATAAATTTTATCTAAATTTTTACACATGCATGTAGTATAAGAAAATTACTTACCAATGTGGAGTAAAACGTGCAAACTAAAGCCATTGAAATCACTGCCGTCCAAACTGACATGCCAGTAAGCGTGCTTAAAGCGACAGAGGGAGCATAAACTACAACTGGTACATAAAGAAGCTGTAAAAATCGCCCCATGAAATGGATCAGCGTTGAATTCAACTTTCAAAAACAGTTAAATTCATTTTTATTTATGTCTCGTTATTATTCATTTGCAAAAACTCGTTTATAAATCAAGCTTTTATATTCCGATTAATCCCTCATAGACTTTAGGCAGTACAACATTTTAAAATGATTATTTGAAATTATAACTTTTGTTTTTACAACATATAAGTACTTTTCTATGTCTATGCTAAGTACAGTATTATCATGACAGTTGATTGCCTTTAAAACCAGTATTCACCTTTCACTGTGAATTTCAGATCGCGGTTGATAAATAATCACAGTAGAATTAAGCTTATGTTTTCCATACACGATTGTTCAAACTACTTTGGCCAGAACCAGCCTTTGCTAATAGCTATAATTCAGGTTAGAGAGTGAGATAACCAGAAAATTGTTTTGGAAGAGATGGGATGCGATCAATAGCATAAAGAAAAATCTGAAGGAAACAGCAGGAAACGCCATACCTATTCCATAACAATTGTCCTCGCCGTGACGACACAAAACTGTGACGTTTAGACTATTGTCAGTCAGGCGTGAACATTTAGGAAACATTTAGGCGTGACTAAAATAAATTTTCTGCCTCCTTGTGTGCCCAATCTGACATATTTTGAATGTCAGACAAGACTACTGTTTCTTTTTTAACTTCCCATTTACAATACATGGCAAAAGGAAGTTATGCATAAAAAAAGCATATCTAAAATATTGAAACAAAAAATATAAAATCAAAAGACTGTGACCCCTTACTTTTTCTAAGCCCTAAACCCAAGACTTTCTCTCATTGCAAAAAGAGTCCTGTTAGAAAACTTTTAGGAAGGGGATTCAGTATTCTTTTGCATTATATTGATCAAATTATTGGAGGAGAACCCTTGTTTATGAACCTTAGTTCAGAAATTAGACGCACACTTCTTGTAAGATCATTATTGACAGGCGCATATTTGACGACGTTTCTGACCCAACGTCGTTGCAATATGATTCTAAACCGTCTTGGTGTAATCTACCCTTGTAGAAGTTTGTTTCTCTAATTTTGAAACACCCTGTATATATGAACCGATTAACCTGCAATTTTACGAAAACGATTTTTTATTTCATTGTAGTTATTAAAATATCAAACTATGTTGTATTAGTTAAATTTTCATATCAGTTCAAAACAAATTTAATTATTTAAAAAAATAAAATAAATATGGGTAAAGTTTCAAATATCTTACCATTTGCCCACTGTAAAGAACTGAAATCGCAGTTTTTATTTTGCTTCCAAATCTTCTTTCTACGTACTGTCATGCATATAAATATAAATAATTAGAATGTAAAAATACAGAATGTAATGTGTAATTCTATGTATACTATAATTCTTATACTACAATCTTTGTTTTTTAAAATACCATACAGAAGTACTTACTTAATTATTCCCACAAACATTTACGCATTTAAGTTAACACTAATTTCACTCTACACTTTAAAAAAATTTCCCTCAAATTTACGGTAATATACTGGCAATCGGGGTGCCGTTTTTTTTCCGTAAATGTAACGGCTTACACGCTTAAATCTATTGAGTAAAATAAAAATCAAACGGAGTATATTTTTACTCAATTATTGACTTCAAACAGCCATTCTCCCGATTGAGTAAAATTTGCTCCATTAATCGACAAAAATCAATGGAGCGAAAAATTCTCAATTTTTGAGCATTCTACAACAGCTCCATTTAGGCTAAATAATAATCAACTATGAGGAGTGTCTGTGCGTTTTTGATTAATATAACTGTACTCAATTATGATTATTATTTAAGCTATAGAATGAGCGTTTTTAAAAAATCAGTCCTTTTTTAATTAATATATCTGTACTCAATTAAGATTATTATTTTAAGCTAGAAAAAGGGTGTCTTATGAAAATTTGCTGTTTCTGATTAATATATTGAATGATTCGTTTTCTTCATTTTTTATTACCAGAGCTGTAATCTATGATTATAAGCCCGAGAAAATAAATTTTAAATCATGGCAAATACATTACATATATCTTAATACACTATAAAAAAGTATTTTTTTAATAAATAGAATATAATTTCACTATAGTCTCTTGTTATAAAACGAATTCACAGTACAGTCAGAATACACAAATGCAATCATGGTTAAACTAGCTGTGAGATTTAATGAAAGCAGCAACCAAATTTATTTACATGAAAAGGGTAAAATAGTACTTACTCACTTGACTGAAGATATCATAACTTCATTTGTTTTACAAGAGCGACGAGATTTTTATAATCCAATCGTAAGAAACTATGTCCATTAAAACAAAATTTTTACCGAAAGCATCCTCTCCACATTTAGGTTGAATTTATTTCACAACTCTGAATATGAAAAAGATGCATTTGGTATTCGGTTATAAAACATAATTAACACCATTCTAAAGTATCATCGGGTATCTTCTTTAGAAACTCTTTTAATTCATATTTTGATAACAACATGTTTGCTCTTCGATGCTCGCCGCAAACCATACAATTCCCGCGTTGTGTTGTCTGTGGTGACTATGTTTATGTACCGTTTTCCGTTAAGAGCGTTGGTCACGTGATAGTAATAGAATATCTTACTACGCATCTTCCGTGGTGGAGAGACATAATTCTCAAATAGACAAGATTTTAGTGAAAAATGGAGTATAATAGAATCTAGCGAATCCTGAGCATTGAGGAGAATTGAGGAGATAAATTATTGTCTTTAATGATCATTTTTTAGCGTAAAAGGGTTTAAATCAGCGGATAAGAAATTTAATCAATAAAGGAGTATTAGTTTTAATAAATAGATTTAAGCGTGTACCGTAAAATATTATACTGTAAATTTTTTCCGTTCATTTAAATGCTTACTGCAAAATATTATACCGCATTGTTTTACTGTTAAACCGTATAAAATATGGAACACATGTAGTCATACTTTAATATTTCTACAGTGCATTATCTGTTATCTCTGCAGTTTTACGGTAAATTTTACAGCACGTGCATCAGACTGGTCTAGCCGGTCCAAAATAAAATACATGGGGTGCCGGTTGCGACCCATAAAATTTTATTTTGGGAAGTGGGAGCAAGCATCCTAACCATCATGCAAATCTGAAATGACTAAATATGAAATGATTTGAAGTGACTGCTAAGGTTATCACGCCGTTCTTTAGCGAGATTAATCAGTATTGCCCGATGCCTATCTACAGCTTTTATTTTTCCGTGGGATGAATCAAAATTAAAATAATGCTATATGTGATTTATAGCCTCTACTAATATGAAAATACGCATAATATTAACTTAAAATCTAAAAAGCACACTTTTTAAAAGTTTCAATATCGCAACACTCATGTAGGGCAATATTGTCCAAAATCGAGACAAAACGACCGATTTACGCCAACGTGCGACGAGGCAGGCCTATATCGAAGTGACATTGGCCAAAGCTGTTGTGCTACTGGGGTAGATTTCCAGAAGCGGCAAATTTCAAAAATGTAGTTCGCGAGATTTTTCACTTGGCACGCTATTCTCAAAAGTCAGTTTTTGTAATTTCAATAACAATATGAGAGTCATACGCTCAGATTGCAACAACTGAGAAATTAACATATGTCCTGGTCATGACAGCAAAAATATGATACTTCTAGAATATTCATTTGAAGGGCATGAGTGGAAAATAACGGTTTTCTTTATTTATTACCGTTATATTGGGTTGCGCATGCGTAGTAACTTGCTGTCTACTTGACTTTACAGCCCTTATCGTTAAATGGCATACGCTAGAATACTATCGTATTTTACAGTAGTTTTTACAGTAAAATTAATGGGTATTTTTTAGATTGTATAATTCGAAACATGATACAAGTAGAGATGTAAATAGTGCTTATTTAGGGAGCTTGATATGACGATTATTAACAGCTTACAAAGCAAAATTCTTCTTCACAATCAATATAAACGACAAATTTGCCTCGACGAATTTGCGACAAATTTGCCTTAACGAATGTTTTCATAAAACATTCAAATAAATTTTAAAAACATTCTGTTGCAAATTTCTTTGAAAACTGATATAGCTAGCAAAATAATGAGTATATTAAACTTATTTAATGAATGTGTGCGAGCTGTTATAAATTCACTTTAAAATTTTACATTACGCAGCCTGTGTAAAAAAAAATACTCTAGTATTTTGGGGTCTCGGAAATAATTTGTTTCTTTTAGTAAATGTTTACTTATTTACAAAACTTACACTCATTCACAAAACGAACATTATACAAAACGTAATAGTTTTTCCGTAAATAAAATGAGAGAAGTTTTCTTATGCACATAATAGAACCTGCGAAAATTATCAAATATTTCGATATATCTTCTTATATTGTTTTTGCATTTGGTTTAAAATTTATGTATCTGTCACCATTTTTGTCTTCTACTCATGTTCTATGTTTACCATATATTTTTTTCATGTTTAAATCAATACCAAAATTCCGTTTCTCCAAACAAGGAAATTGCTTTAAAGTCACGTGGGAGAATATTTACATTGAAAACGTTTACAGAAAAAAAAGGGAAAAGAAACTTTGAAAAATTCATTTCTGCAGAGAAAGGCATTAGTGCAAAAGTTTTAGCTCCAATCAATTAAAAAATTCAAATTTGTGTGTGAACACTTAAAATACGCCGCCAATTTAATTTTCTACTTACTTCAAACACTGAATTTAGATTCATTTCGAAATATATTGGTAACATGAAGTAGGCAACTATAACTGCAGCTATAGATGCTGTCACCTCTCTCGTCACCATTTGTAAGCCGTACATATAGGACTCTGATGGAGCTCCAATAATGGATATTGCAGACATCATCGTAGCTAAAACGCTAAAGCAGACGGGCAGAATGCTCATTTTCTTGTCAGCCAACAAATATTCCAGTGTTGTCTTCTGTTGCCCACCAGAGAAGCGAAAATAAACACCGATTCCAGCCGAGGCAATGAGCAAAGCAACCATGATGACATAGTCTAGAGTACTGATAACGATTTCCATTGCAGTTCTTAAACAAGATTGAAGTGTGAAGTTGCAAAATATTCTTCCTGCAAAACACAGTTACTTTGTTTTATAGGGTGTTTCACGAAGAATTCCTATCTTTAAAAAGAACCCAACTAATTTCTTTATTTTGTGATATCCTACATTAGTGAATGATAAATGTCAGATAGTTGTAAAATTTACATAAAAAAGTTAACTTCGATATTTTCTGCAGCCTTTCTTTTGACCGGCTTTTCCACCATGAAATAAACACGCTTTATTACCATATAAATGGGTGCAGATCGAAATTTTTTCTTGAACTCATGTTTAGCATATTTCCGAATATGTGTAATGGGTTTCAAAGGTGATAGATTGGAGCATGAAACAAGTGGTATGTTAATTAAAATGTTCGTTTAAATTTGATACAGGAGCCACAAAGTTTTAGTTACAAATTGCACTGATAAAGGGAGATATAAGCGGTAATACGGATCTAAAAAATTCCTCATTTGTCGCACAAAATTCGTTGCCTAAAGCTTAACTGTTTGGGGTTCAATCTGTTGAAAAGACATCATTTGGCCTTTATCTTTTCGAGAAACGATGATGACTGACGCTACGTGGGCAGTTCGATAAGTCTGTATAAAGTCTAAACGATGGCTTCACTATTACGTCAAATGTCTATATCCGTTTTCTAGCAATCTTTGTAGATTTCTTGTAGGATTTTCTTTTGGATATAAAAATTTCCGAAATAAAAATTTCCCAAATCAACGCGTGAACTATGGACATAACTACTTGGCTTTCCTACACTACAAATGCGCAGGGATGAAAATTCTTCTTCTGTTTCCACTGTGCGGGTTGAATATGGAGAGGAGGGAAGGCGTTTATTTGGAAATTTTTATCCAAAAATTTTTCACATCCAAAAAGATCTTCATAAGCGAATCTCCAAAGATAGCTAGAAAACTAATATAACCGTGAGGCAGTATAGCGAAGCCATCGTTTTAGACTTTCACGGACTTATCGAATGCCCACATACATTGTACTTTTGAAATATTTTTTGCGCATTATCGGTGCAATTCGTAACTAAAATTTTGTGGCTTCTGTATCAAATTCTTACGGTCTTTTTATTAACATGTCACTTGTTTCATGTTTCTATTTATCGCGGTTTTTTAGTTATTCATTTTCCAAGTTGGGAGTTCTTCAGGAAACACCTTGCATATTTGAGCATAAGTATACAAATAATATTAATTATAATAAAAAAATAATGGTTAACTATCAGTTAGAAAAGTTAATTTCATCTTACCCAGCACAAATCGTTATTTTATTATAGAATCGATTTTCCCGTTTGCCTAGTTTGTTTTAGGTTAATACTGTCAGGAATTTATGAACATTAACTATGCAGTTAATTTAGTACTAGTTCCATTGTTTATTGTAAATTGTTTTTTATATATTATAATAGTCTCATTTAGCCATTCTAAAATCTACTAAATTGTACACTAAAATTGCTGTATTTGAAACGGTATAGTTTCAACTATATCGTCAAAAAATTCTATTTATTTATTGATTGAAATTTTAATAACTAAGTAAACACTTTTTAAAGTAATGTAGTCATTTTTATTCATGACATTAAATGTATCTATTGCGTACATCTTGGCTCTGAAATTATATATATTATTCTTTAGACAACACAGATATAAGATGACTACACCATTCCCTCACTTACACTGTTCATTGAATCGATGTAAATTTACGGTTTGCATTAATCTCTCTCTCTCTCTCTCATAGCACTTTGTTGAAATTAAAAAAAAAAGCGTAGGATTTTTTTTAGTACCTCCTAAAATATCTTTTTACAATTTGTTTTTAGACAATTATCGTAATCTGTGGCTAATAAAACAAAGTTTTTAAAATAAAGATAACGAGAGCTTATTTTAGCCTTATTACAGTGCGTTATATTAATGAAAATTGCATTGTATGAACCTGTTAGTACATTTTCTATCTTCATAAAACCAATTTTTTAATTTTTTAATGTTTGTATTTCATATGATATACAAACCAAACACCGTCAATATATTTACTTATCATCCGGTTTACATTTCTTCCCCCACACCCTTTGAGGTCGTCTTTCTCCCGGCAAGAATCTTGTTCTTTTATCTAAGCTGTGCCGTATACTATCTAAGAGATGGTGCTTTTGAACTATCGCCATGTGTTTGAATCATAATAGTACGTAAAGAACCCAACTAATTTCCTTATTTTGTGATATCCTACATTAGTGAATGATGAATTTCAGTTAATTGTAAAATTTACACAAAAAAGTTAACTTTCGATATTTCCTGAAGCCAGTCTTTTGACACGCTGTTTCACCATGAAGTAAACAGTCTCTATCACCATATAAATGGGTGAAGATCGAAATTTTTGCGCGAACTTATGTTCAGCATATTACTGAATATGTATAATGGGTTACAAAGGCAGGGTGCAGCGATATAAACATTTAGATCACGAGTTTGACGTACTAACCACTCTTATTGAAGGTTTCGTAAAAATAAAAACATAGTCAATTGTTTCATTGCACTATGAATTATCGTAATTTAAGATGCCGCAAAGTTTCTAGGAGAAAAGGCTTCCGTTTTTTTAACTTCCTTTTCAAAACAATGTCCTTCGGAAAAGCGTTATTTTTCATAACAGAAATATGAGAGGTGAAGGGGACTATAAACTGCTTGCAAAAGACCTGAAATTCCCCTTTACGCAGAAAGATCAATCTGGACGGTACCCAGTTTCCTATGCTAAGTTTCACGGCGTACCACTGGAGTATTGATTCTAATTTACAGGAAAGAACATATAACTTGCATGTCATTAAATTTTTAGCACTTTAGTTATGCTATGTTTTCTAAAATCTCATATTTTCTTTCTCATTAAAATTAATTTTAACTACATTTACTGCAATTTCATGTTGATAAGAATAACAGTTTTATCTCTTACAGATGGTGACAATATGCATATACTGAAGGTCGCCCGAGACAATCATTGCTTAAACATTGAATGTAGGATCAATTTTTTATTCCTTTGAAATGATCACTGTGATACTCTTCTAGAAGTAAATATAACCTCCCGAATAGTTTTTCACATTTCAAAACTTATTTAAGCGTTTTGGCCGCCTGTGGTGTGCTAGGCATCTTAGGTTTCTACATGTTACAATTTTAAAACTGTGTTATAAAAATCTTTAAATTTTGTTTTACAAAGAAAAATGTGATTAATAAGAGTTACAGATAAATGTAAAATTTAAAAGAAATTCAGTTACATATATTCAATCATAAAATTATGAAAGATCTTCAAAGATTAACTATGGTCACATTTGATCCACCTAATTTAGTTGTATTTTTATGATGGGCGACAAGTATGTCAGCATTATTAATTAGATTAGGTATTTAAGATGAGTGCAAACAAAACATTATAAACTGAGCAATGGATAGGAAAAAATCTAAATCTACTGAAATGTAAAAAACAAATAAAAAATAAAATAAGCAAACAAACCTTGCAAAATGTTTCAATTGTAAGAAAATACTTTTCCTACAGCGAGAACCCAATCTTCTGTTTCACTGAATAACTTCAACGACCTGTGCTGTACATTAGAACCTTTGGCAGACTTTTACCATTTATACAAGTAAAATGTATAACATTATTTAACATGCGCAATTAAATCAAACTTATAAAATGTTTCAGTGAGTGTCTTGACCTTCTCTAAAAAAACAAGAGACATGCTAACTTCACCCTGAAACATTATATAATGTTGACGCCATTTCTGTTGAACATTAAAAACGAGCCCAGTATTATTCTCTTTATTAGGTAATTTATTATGCAATTTTATTCTTTATCTAAATGACAGATTATGATATTGTTATGTTCTTGAAACTGTTATCTTTTCTTTTTATGTAATGCAGATTTAGTAGGCAGCAAAGGGGTTACTCGGGTTTAAAATAGAGGTTTTGTGGTCACAGATTGTTCGTGCCTCACGTTATAACGATTAAAAACAGGGTGAAGTATTTTTTTCTCTAATGGAGACACTTGCCGCTTTAGCCACTACCAAGGCTAAAAATACTGGTCTCTTCATTATGGAGCTGGTACCAAGCTGGTGGACCTATTAGGTGAACCAGCTTTGCTCCTATGAAGGATCGGACGGAATTACAATCCAAGCTCGTACCGGGAATAGAACCCGGACCTGTGGTGTGGTAGAGTGATTCTCTAACCATTTTCTGAAATTCAAAAGAATGTGCTTATTTTAAAACAAGAAAACTAAATCATACCAAAAGTAATTATTATAAAACTATTCCCAACAAATTAAAGCAAGGTATTAAGTCATGGATGAAATTTGTAGAAAAGATATTACCAAATTTAGCAGCATGTTATTTGACATTGGTTTAATACTTTTATCGATCTGTCTTTTTTGTTGAAAAATTGCACATCTCACCTGTTTAACGAAATGATTGCGTAATCATTAAAATTATTTTTTTTAAATTTTAGATAAATTTTGTTTTAAATTAATCTGTCAGAAATTCGCACTATGAAGCTTGAGTTCTTACGTGGGACTAGAGAAACATTAATAGCGTATTTGACGGGTCCAGAGTTACTATGCAGCAGACAGCTTCAAACTGGTTCGCCAATTTTCGTAGATTAACTCTTTCTGAAATCACAAACGAACCACGCGGCCTTCAGGATCAAAAGTCTATAATGACAAACTAAAGGTCACCTCTGAGTCTGTTCCATCTCAGAATACTTATAAATTACGGCGTGTATCAAATGATATAGAACGTAAAAAAAACAGCGAAGATAGGTCAATGTACCGACATTTTATTTTCATGATAACGCTAGACCACATACAACATAAATGACTGTGGCAAAAGAACAGGGATTGGAAAACAATTTTTTTTCTTCATCCTCCATACTCACTAGACGTAGCCCCTACTAATTACCACTTTTTTCGGCAATTTGGAGAACTTTTTAATAGGTGTAAATGGTATTTACACAATTTACAATACGTTACATAGCATAGGCAGGCATACAAATAAGTTATATGAATTTCGTAGCACTCAACACCTATTTACGGAAACTAGAGGACCGACAGACAGACAGATGAACCAAGATCCAAGATCATCAACTTTCTTTGTTAGAACGTGTTAAAAGTTAAGGCGACCATATTTCTAAACAGTATTTGGGGACAAATCAAGCATTGTCCTCGAATCCAAAGAAAACTTGGGGCCACTAGAATATATTTTGGGGGACTTATTCGAGGACACAACATACTACCATGTATACCCATACTTTAAATCTTGGCTGACCTTCATACTTAAAAATGAACTCTAATAGCTCTTTATATCAATTGTGTGTTCTTATTTCTAATAAATTAATGGAAGTATTTCATTCATTTATAAATATTTATTTAAACCAGAAATATGAAAGGAACATCCTGTTGAAATACTGAAATTTATTCAAAATTTAACTGTTGGAATAATATTTGTATTTTTTTGAAGACATTGCTTTTTACATTGGATCATTTTGTGATAATTTTTCATGAAACTTTGTACACCCTCTAAAAAAAGTATTCCAGTGCAATAAAATTTTCGTACGTCTATTTCATATCTAAAGCATGGTTCTTCGTGAAAAGTGAGTAATCATTAACAAAACTGAAATGGGAAATTTGGCTCATAGTCGAATACTTAATTGAATGTCTGTACACGCTACGCTACACACACAATCACAACAAACGGAGATCGAATTTCACCGTTTCTCTGAGTAGATGACGTTTTTAGTTGGTTTAATTTTCGTATTTCTTCAGTTTTTTCTGAAAGAAATAAACTAAAAGGAAACTTTCAGGGAAAAAAAGTACACATCTTTAAATTTGGGGACATTTCGGGACAAAGTATTTTTGGGGACAAAATGAAAAAAAGATCCATGTTTGGGGACTGTCCTCGAATTTCGAGGACGTATGGTCACCTTACAAGGAGAGGCTCAGACGTTGGGGTCACCGATTTTTATGAAATGTTGATAGGTTATAGGGTACCCATGGTATAGTAAAATGCCAAAAAATTAGCTGCCAACTCTCGTGTATTTTCGAGAAAATTCCATTTAAACATCTGATACATTGTTTTATACGCATTATTTGACATTTTGTTTGCCGACGCGGTGGCGTCGTGGTTTCGCGCTGCGTTTCTGTTGGAAGTTTACGGGTTCGTTTCCCGCTCAGTCCGCCTTTTTTTTCCCTTAAAAATCCACATAAAACGATTATGTAAGAAAATTAACATGATTTATTCTGTAAAACTGGAGTCATAAATTTGATTGTTCTGCATATATATTTGATACTAATACTTCTAGATGAAAGTTCTAGCGAGGGTTTCTTAAAAATGGACTCGCTTCTTCGTTTAAAGAATTTAAAGTATCTTCAATGCTGGTCATCACTTTTCGATAGAGTTTCCATAGTAACGGCTTTCGAAAAATCGTCTGTCACGTTTTTATCACATAGCTTAATAAAAAGTCTTCGCACAAATCAGAAATTATATTCGCCTGAAAACTGCAGCTAAAAAATGTTTTTATTCAAGATGCAGAATGAAGCTATAAACCACAGACGTATGAATGTATAGTACACAACAGCTTTAGATGGGGGGGGGATTTTT
The DNA here is from genome assembly GCA_038373885.1 of Cheiracanthium punctorium. NCBI lineage: Eukaryota > Metazoa > Arthropoda > Arachnida > Araneae > Cheiracanthiidae > Cheiracanthium > Cheiracanthium punctorium. Next base: position 30,249 of record JAWZYV010011799.1, on the reverse strand, counting down.
CTAGTCCAAACCAGGCTGCATTATATAAAGATAGAAAATGCAAGGATTTTATTTATAAGTTAAATAAAAATTTTTTTTTCATTTTTGAATACTTTCGAAACATTACTCTAGGAATTTTTAATCTTTTTATTTAATATTGCCTTAATAACATACAAAATACGGACAGAAGCGAGTCCATTTTTAAGAAACCCTCGCTAGGACTTCCGTCTAGAAGTATTAGTATCAAATATATATGCAGAACAATCAAATTTATGACTCCAGTTTTACAGAATAAATCATGTTAATTTTCTTACCTAATCATTTTGTGTGGATTTTTAAGGGAAAAAAAAAGCGGACTGAGCGGGATACGAACACCCCAACTTCCAACAGAAACGCAGCGCGAAACCACGACGCCACCGCGTCGGCATACAAAATGACAAATAACGCGTATATAACAATGTATCAGATGTTTAAATGGAATTTTCTCGTAAATACTCGAGAGTTGGCCGCTAATTTTTTGGCATTTTACTATACCATGGGTACCCTTATAACCTATCAACATTTCATCAAAATCGGTGACCCCAACGTCTGAGCCTCTCCTTGTTAGTTAAAAGTGGAAAATAAATCGTTCATTTCTCCATGTCAAATTGAACAGTGCGCGATGGTCACCGAACCCGCATCTGTGATGTCGTGGCAGACGAAAATAAATGCTCTGGTAATGAAATATCACGTGATCCTGTATCCTGTGTAAGCGAAGTTTTAATCGCGGGAGTTGCTCTGGAAATCTGTTCTGAAATGCACAGTGCTATTTTTTTAATCTTAGTGTATACAAAGTTTCTCGTTATATTTATTATTATTCGTTAGAATAAGCTGTAAACTGTTATTTTACATTGCAATTTAAATTTGAAAACTGTTCATTTACAACATTCACCTTCTTTGAAAATGCCCGGTATTACGTGTTCAGTGTTTTTGGATGTCGGTCGAATTGCAGAGGCGAAAGCGACAACCTATTCATCCTAACCGTCAAAACATTCGGTTTACCAAAAGATCCCGAACGAATTGTGAGTGATTGTGTGTGATTATGGCAACGGTACACTAGGGCGATCTGCCAATGGTGGGGGGTGCCTTGGTAGGAGGACTTTCTAAGGGGTTCTAACGCGTATTCACGTTACATCTGGAGAAAACCTACCAAAACTCCAGACCGTTAGATCGACAGCCGTGCGATGGGACCCGAACCCGGGACCTTCACACTTCGTCTACCATTTTCAGTGGCATAACCACTGTGCCGTGGTGAGGCGATTCCGAACGAAAACAAAAATGGCCAAGAACCATCCCTACCGAATTAACAATATTGAAATCGCCCTCCGTATGCATTAAAATCTCCAGGAAAGTGAAATTATTTGCGTTGACAAGATAATTTACAAAGTTGAAATGAAGGAGTGTCCAAGGGAAAAGCCAAAACTTTCCCGAAAATGCTATGCCTGGTACTTTTCCGAGTATACCCAAATATCTACTTATATAAAACACTAACCTATGAGGTACCAAAATTGACGAAACTTCTACACTGCGAATGGCAGCATCTAGATGTAAACATTAGCGTAATAAAAAATAACTCACGTGCAAAAATCCGAATTAAAAGTTCATTACGTCCAATGAAGCAAGCATATTTGTTACCGGTTACGTATGTCACGCAGTAGCTAGATTACAAAACAAAAATGCACAAGCGAAAACTCAAGATCCTTCGGATCTATTCACAATTTTAAAATATCGAATTTACAATACTTGGCGCGTTTATCGCACGTAAAATGAAAAAAAAAAAGTCGCCATGTGGTGGGCTAAAGCACATGTTAGCCATTTCCTGTACCATTGTTGTTATTGCAAACAAGGATACGTATTACAAATAACGCAACTGTACTATAAAACAACAGATTGCTAACTTTGGCAGATTAACCCCACAGCAGCTGCAATTTAGAAGCATTTCTCTATTAATTTGTAAAATGCGTTACATCCAATACAGTATTTTCCTTGGAGAAGAGAGTACTATTCGTTCCTCCAAGAGCAATTTTATAATAATTTTATGAATGGAAATGTCACCAATTATGTCTTTTCATACATTTTTAAATGTTAGTACATAGCATTGCCACCATCGGCTTTTGTCATGACACCCCCAAAATATGTAGCAACTCTAATCTAAATAAATTTAATGTCAAATACTATTAAAACAAAGAAACATGATTTTCGTTGAAATGAGTCCAATAATTTAGCCAACACTGCACTGACTATAAAGAACAGTAAGGTAAAAATGTAAATGTGCTATTAAGACCAATTATCTGCTAAAGGGATCTAGGCCAGCGGGAAAGGGGGGGGGGAAGGATTGCCTTCCGTGGGGGCTTTCTAAGGGATCATAACCCGTATTTACGCGAAGTGCGGAGGGTCATGCCACTTATCTGAACAGAAATTATCCTGTTTAGATGACATTTGTGTTGCCCTGGAGAAAATGGATAACTATCACAAACACACAATGGATGTAACATAAAGGATAATGCTAAAGTAACTGTTTTGTAAATTTTAACGATAATCAGCCATATTTTAATGATTTTATTGTTATTTTTGAAAATGTGGTGTATAACATATTTATTAATAATATTAAAGTGTCTAATGTTGATAAAATTTTAAAATGTTATTGTATTGATTCGACAAACTTGCTATAAAAAATTATTTTTTCAAAAACTAGGGGCCAAGGCACCCAGACTCGCTAGGCTCGCTTATCGTATGAGGCATTCGGCCCCTAATAAGGCTTATTCGTAAAAAAGACATAATTTCAACAGACAAAACCCGAAGATTGGATCAGATATAATGTTACTGAGCTACACATTTCATGGTTCTTGCATGTTCATTGATACATAAAAATTTAAACTTCACATTACAGTAGACCCCCTCCCCCTCATAACACGGAAGATATTTTGTTATGGGAATCCGTGTTGTTACGGGTCCTGAGCTATACTCCACCTGGAGTGCGGACACCGCTTATAATCAGTGGAAAAATTATTTGCACTCCTGAGAAACACAATAGGCATCACCTGATATATAGGCTGATATTTAGTATTGCCATTCAAAAGTTATATTAATTAGGAGCTAAAGCATAATAAAATCAGAAAATCTGTTTCAGCTGTATTTTTAATAATGTAAAACCTATTGGACACCTTGCAAATTTGCCACCCATGGCGATTTTTCATTATTTGGCGACTTGCGTACATGTAAAGTTAATAAAAGCTACGGAACAGATAGGATAACTTGCCACCAATGGCGACTTTTCATTATTTGGAGATTCAGAGATTCAAAATAGATTCAGAGCTTCTTATCGCTGAGACATTATATCTAATACTTTACTTAAATTTATTTATAAATTCATAAATTTATTTATAGTTATTTATATTGATATATTATTTATTTTACTCAAGTAAAAGTTGGATTATTTTATTTGTAAATAAAAATTAATTATATACTTCATAAGAAATAGATCTTATTTCTCAGAAATTATTGCTGATATGCTCCTTAAATTTATTTATATTGAAAACTTGATTTACCATAAAAAAGGTGTTTTATCTGATAAGGTTATATTTTATTTTTATCAAGTTTTTATGGGCATAGGGTATAGTACTAAAAGGGAAAAAAAATGTAATCGATAGACATTTTTTTACAGAATAAAAAACAGTATTTTTTATTAATCTGTTCTGTGTTTTCCTTTTTTCTTTTCTTTGTATCAAATATTTAAGTTACTTTATATTTTTAGCAACTTTTAGAGAAATTATTTCTTTCTAAAAATGGGACAATCAATAAATTTAGTAATGTGTGGATGTATTCAAGAATGAATTGTAACTGAAAAAGAAGTGTTCATTTTTATAATGAGGTTAGACAATCTTTATTCTTAAACAAAATATGTACGTTTTATCAAAGATAAGTCAAAAAATAAATTGTTTTAAAACAGTATTTGTTAACTTGTATGAGTAAGCGCAATTGCATGAAAAGAGCAGATCCTGATTGATTCAGAGTCACGATACTTCAAAAGTAGGCGTGACGACCGGACCCTGCCAATTTCGTCAACCACGCAGTGATGTACAGTGACGTCATCCGACGTCAACTGCCTCTCAGCATACATAAATTTCTATTAATAAACGTATATTTCCCTCCGAGATTTCTCCCTATAATGAGCTTCCATTTCTGGAGTATAACTAACTAAATTTATATCGTTATAAAACACATTTTAAGTAGCTGGTAGTTTGTATGTGTACTGATACTAGTGCAATAACTAAAATTTCCAAAGAAATCAGAAGATTGATTCACAAAATGTCCATTTTCGGGATTATTTATGCTAAGTTAAACAAAGAGAGTTGGACACTTTAGCTTCTTCATATAAATTACAATAAAGATAAATCATGCCAAACGCATCGATTATAAAACACTTTCCAACATTATGTTTTTGCGCCAAACTTGGCGATGTGTTTTTCTTAAATCTTGCGAGATTTTGGAGATAAGATAATGTTGTAGTATCAATATAGATACAATTTTTTGAGACTCTGTAAAAGACCTTCACAAATTTTTTTTTCATCGTTTAACATGAAGAATATAAGAATTTTATACTCACTGTCTCGTGCTAGAAATATATTAGTGTCTCTTAAATGCCACAGATAGTAATGTATTGGAATTCTTTTGAGTTGTCCTGTATAAGAAATATTAATAATACAGACACTATTTTCAATGGAGAGTATTATTTTGAGAGATAAATAATATGTATGCCAATTTTGTTTTCTTTCAAAGAGCCGAATATCGCCAAAATATTTTCAAGAATGACTGCCCATAGAGTACAATATATTGGATTTGTTTTTCTTCTGTAAAAGAGCTATAAATGGTACTTACACCGTTTTCAATAGGGTGCATGATTCTATACATAGAAAAACATAAATTTCGCACAAATCGATGTATGTTTACGGCGGTTAGAACACTGGACGGATGGACAACAGAACGGGCGAATAAACCGAAATCATTAATACCTCTCAAACATGTTGGTATGTTAAAAATAGTAATATTTCTCTTATGCAACATAACGGTGCATGAACATGGACAGAGAGGAATTTCTTCTTTTAAGGGTTAGCAGTCAAAAAGTAATTTTCCAAGAGCTAAAAAATTAAAGTTTGCAATTTTGTTCCATGTAAATCCTTTAATGTGCTCGAACCCCTTTCGGGTTCCAACGCATTAACGGATTTTCGTCGACGCAACTTCCCTCCCGCTCAAAAGCAGATAGCCCTTACCCATCCCTTAACAAAACAAAATACACTAAACAGGTTAATGATTGCACGAGTTAAGAATTTTCAAAATTCCCAATGAAATCGCCATAGCTCAATATTATCACATTAGATATTTTTCCATTTACCATCAAATAATGACCATATCGCTGAGATCAGTTCATTTTTAAAGCATTTTTTTGCACCATGTTTGGCAATTTATCGCAAAAGGCGACAAAATTGGCGACTTTTAGTGCAACTTTGAGGGAGGCACACGATCGTCGTCGGATTATTACCTAATTACATTGTAGAATAGTATTATATCTTTAAATGGATTCCTGTCTCCTGTCTCTGCTATTGACCATATTGTATTCGAATTATTTTGAGTGCTCCTGTAGAAAAACTTTTAACTGTACAGACACTATTTACCATGGAAGGCTTCATCTTGTAATCCTTAATAAAATCTATTTTTTTTTTTCATTTCAAATAGCAGACTATCTCTAAAACTAGAAATCAAGCCCGTTGTGGAGGCAATTACAACGGGCGCTAGAAAAAACATTTGACGAAAGCATGTCTACACTCAGTGTTTTTAATCTACGTCCACCTAAAATAAATAGCGTCATATTCAATTTTTATTATGTACCCAAATCGAATTTCATGTTCATCTGGGAGCGTGCGGAAAGTTTTCTCATTCGAACGATTTCATTTCGTTGGGAAACATCCCGAGTACGAAGTTAAATCTTTAGGAGGGGACACTTCCCTCAGAAAGTGGGATAACGCCATTATTGAATGTAGATGGCGCAACACCTAACTCTGTAACTGCTGGTCTTGCCATTGAAGAGAAGACAATATTTAAAAGTTGTTAATTTATAATCACGATCACACTCAAACAAGCAGTATTTACATTTATTTCATGCGTTGATTAATTTTAACATAGCTTCAAATTCCCGTTAAACTAAAACTCATATTAAAAATTTAAATTCATGTTACATAAAAAACTCAGTAATGAATTGAAAGTTATTTTCTATTGTAAATATACACGGTTGTAAACGAAAACTTTTTTCATTAACAAATATAAACTCAATATTTTAATAATCTCAAAATAGAACCCTTTTTTCATATATTTGTTACTAAGGCAACCATGCAAACAAAGGTGAAAGCACGAAGATAAATTTATAGTAGTGGACACCTGTCTTAGAAAGTGGGATAACGCTGTTGTCGCATAAAGATGGCGCAAGGGTTGGTTAGAAAATTAAAAACATATAAAACCACCTATCAATCAGCGCGAGAAATGCTTCATTCTTTTACCGCGAGGATCGCTGCACATTACTAGATTACCAAGTTCACGTAATTGAAACTTAGTCTGGGTACAAAAAATCCAACAAAGCAGCTGTGGAGCCTATCCACTCCTATAATATATCTCCGTGGTGAAAGAAATAATTAAAATTTAGTGCTGGTGTTCATAATCTCGTTCACATGCTAGGTTGTAAAATTAAAAACATAACACTCGTTAACAATCAGGGAAGGAAATGTTCTATTCCTTTACCGCTAGGATCGCTGAGTATTACCAAATTTCGAATGTATACATTAATGAAACTTAGTTTGGGCACCAAAGATCTAAGCGAGCAGCAATTGAGAGTGCCCATTTCTATAATCGGGGCCTTCGCTTTTTGTAACGGGCCTGCGCGTGTATTTCGATGAGTTATCCAAAGAGGCCTACGGATCCTCACGTCTTCACGTATACATCAAGCAATTTTTAAGCTTTCCGATGCTTTGAAACCTTATTTAATGTAGTTTTAAGTCATGACTGTGTGTTACTAATTCAAGTACGAACTCATTGACAGTTTCTTTACTATTATACATACACGTGGACATTAAAGTAAATAGATACATGTAATTTGAAGGAAAAACATAGTGCTAACTCTCGTGATTCATTATTTTAGCTTGAATTTTAATATACATGAACAAATTAAGCTGACTTTTAGTATACATTAAAGTAAACAAATACACAAATGATACAGGCATTTTTATGCATATCTTTATACTGAATGCTTAAGTTTCACATTTTCAAAGCGGTTACAACCATTATTACTTTTAAAATAAATTTAACTAATAGTTATTAAATTTTCATTTATTAAATATTGTTCAATTAATATATTAACAGAATATATGACGAGGAGATGAAATATTATTTAAAATATTTGATATTTACAATTCACGTATAAAAAATTTTTAGTATTGCTATACTGTTTAATTTTTAATCTTTTGTAAGGCGTAGGTATCAGAAGAATGTTTGCTATAATTATAAGTACAACCCGTGCACTGCTTGTCCTTGGTATTTAAATGAAAAATAATGTAAACTAATTTAACGAGAAACATTTAGAATAAATTACACAATAAAGGGTGTCCCATAAATAGTAGTACGAACTTAAAGGGGAGATAAAATATATCAAAAGGATTAAGAATCACGTAACAGTGTATGATCGAACACGTTTATTAACTGTTTTTATTTTGGTTAGTTCAAATGAGTTTATTTATCGAAAATTTTACCATTCGAAATGAAAATGATTTATAATTTTCAGATTCAGTTCCACATATATTTTTTTCTCCAAAGAAAAAGAATAAATTTTAGGAGAAACATACTAGGAAATACCACTAATATTCCACCTCTTTTTTTTTAGGATTATTAACTGGTGATTGAAAAAAAAAATAATGTTTTCGTCCGTGCATTGCTGTATATTAGGGTTGTGGCCAAAAAAAAAAAAAAAAACCCTTCTGCACGGCCTTTGAATACAAATTAAGATATAGTAACAGCTCTAGGACTCGAAAATTTTCAGGATTCCTTTTCACAAGTTGCTCTAATCACTGTAGTAATCTAAAAATAAACGATCCCTGAATTAATTATTTTTTATTATAGCCATTACCTATAGCCATTACCTCTAACATTAAATGGAACATAATGAAGGATTGAGCATAATGAACGCTTATACAAAATATTAACTTCAATTAAAGTTTCTACATAAACATGTGCATAAATTAATAGTATATTTTACAGTACTTCTGCACTGAAACCAATATCACACATTTAGTGCATTTATAATAAATGATAAATGACATTTTCATCTGAAAGAATTAAACAGATAAGAATGTCTAACTAGTATTACAACGAACGCTTATTTACTAGAATAATAAACTACCGAAGTTAAACGATTTCAGATTAAAATAATTTATAAATAACACGTGAATATTAATTCATAAAACATGGTTTATCTTATAAATAAAAATGAAATTCTGTTTGTTTGTTTGTTTGTTTGTGGATTTGATTCGTATACAAATCCACAAAAATGGACCTATCGGCCTGAAATTCAGTACAGATATGTAAAATAATATAGAATAATTCATAGTCCACTTTAAAACTTTGAAAGTCCACCCGTTCCCGGAATTTAAGAGATTTTTTATGCTCTTCACGCAAAAATCTTTCCGTAATTGTAACCCCTGTAGTGAAAAAAGTGTGAAATAAGGATCGTGGTTGCCATGTGTGGCGATTTTGCCGAATAAAATGTCGTTCGTATACAAATCCACAAAAATGAACCTATCGGCCTGAAATTTAACACAGATATGTAAAATAATACAGAATAAATCGTAGTCCACTTTAAAACTTTGAAAGTCCACCCGTTCCCGGAATTTAAGAGATTTTTTATGCTATTCACGCAAAAAGCTTTTCGTAATTGTAACCCCTGTAGCGAAAAAAGTGTGAAATAAGGATCGTGGTTGCCATGTGTGGCGATTTTGCCGAATAAAATGTTTTAAATTCTCAAAGTAAAAATAAAAGAATAATAAATTTTTTTTTTGTTACTTTATATTCGTAAGGTTATTTTTTTAAAATTATAATATCGTGTGCATGGGAAATCAGAGCAGGAATGTAATGCTTTACACGCAAAACAATAAGAATTGAAGATTTCCGAGGCTAATAGGTAAATTATTTTAGTTTGGCGAAAAAATAAAATGGCTCAAATGCCGATTTTGTGAAAGTGAGTTCTAGCGGTTTGCACAGATTTCGGCTTGGCGCAATTTATTGAGAGCTTAAGGAAATAGATTTTTGAAAACAAGTGCAAAGGTTTTATTAGAATACAGCTTTAAATTTTAATGATCCGTGAAGAAATAATGCAGTTATTAAGGGATTTCAATTGATCTATCTCCAGAATTCTCGCCAAATGAGTACATTGATTTAAGTTGGGGGAATTCCGCCAAATTTCAGAAAATTGAAGTCTTCTCATTTAGTACATCGGAGTAATGATGAATAAAACACGTTATAGTTGATAATTTTAAAAAATTCGGCTGTATTAAGGGATTCAACTTTTCAAATAAAGGCTTGCTTTACTTTTTCGCGGTCGAACCATTTCCCATATATTATTGCTGCTAAGTCAATGCTTCCAATGATTTCCTGAAAAAACGCTTGCAAAATGGCGTATGTTGGCACTTTGGCGAGGCTTAAATTTGAAACTGGATTTTATTTGAGACTGGGATATATAATGACACTGGTTATAGATAAAAATGAATGTTCGTATGAGTGTATGAGGTTGAAAAACTCCAGCACCGTTGAGCACCGTTGCACCATGAAATTTGGTTCACCTAAGTCTTTTATCATGGAGAAGCTTTTTATGCTATCCGTTTTCCTTTAACTTGCCACCAGGTGGCGCAGCAGAACGTCGAATTCTGTTCCGTTTAGCCGATTGCTATGCGAATATCGTCCAACCGATTTTGATGAAATTTGGTACACGCGAATATTAGAACACGGAGAATATTTTTCACTATCCATTTTGCTGTAACTTGCCGCTAAATGGCGCTGAAAAGCATCAACTTCTATACCGTTCGACCGATCGGTATAAAATTTTTTATACTTACACATTTGAGCACGAAGAATATATTCTAACTGCGTTCCTTTTGATGTTACTCACCACTAGATGACACTGCAATGCATTATTATTTTAACTCGCCACTAGATGACGCTGCAGCAGGCCAAATTCTTGACCATTCAAACGGTCGCTATGAAAATCAGTATACATAGCTATTTGAACAATGAGAATATTTTGGCGTTATCCATTTTGCTATAACTCGCCACTTGACGGCGCTGTAGCAAATCGTTACTTTAATTAACTACTAGATGGCCCTGCAGTGTATCACTTCTTGACTGTGCAAATGATCGTTATGAAAATTGGTATACATAGATAGTTGAACACGGTCGCTATGAAAATCAATATACATAGCTATTTGAACAATGAGAATATTTTGGCGTTATCCATTTTGCTATAACTCGCCACTTGACGGCGCTGTAGAAAATCATTACTTTATTGAACCACTGGATGGCCCTGCAGTGTATCACTTCTTGACTGTGCAAATGATCGCTATTAAAATAGGTATACATAGATATTTGAACACGGGGAAGAGTTTGTCGCTATCCATTTTCCTATAACTTGCCACTAGATGTCGCGTCAACACATGAACTTCAGGACTGTCCAGCCGATAGTCATGAAAATTCGTATACATCGATATCTGAATGCGAAAAATATTTTCGCCGTATCCGTTTTGCTAAAACTCGCCACTAGATTGCGCTACGCCGCATGGCCTTCTGCACCTTACAAACGATTGCCTTGCAATTCGGTACGCATGATTATTGGACACAATATAACGCGATATCCACTTTGCTATATCTGTTTATTACAATGAATAGTAATCACCACAAATCGTAATATCAAAAAGTCCATTCATTCCCGTGCGAAGAACGGGTACTTCAGCTAGTATCCTATAAATTTGTATAATTTCTAAATGAGTTATACAGGTGTACACTTACCGTTACATTCAGAACTGAAAGTTCGAATTCTTTGTTGATTTATTTCCATAAATAAAGGCGCAATCTTCAAAAAATCATTACCTACATCTAAATCACCATGTTATTAAATCACTATGACAAAACTATAACCAAATTGTTTTTTAATTATAAAATAAAATAACGTTTCTAATACCAAATCGCATACAATCGAACAGCGCAAATGCAAACATTAGGCCTCAATGATTCACCCATTTTTTCCGGTGGCAACGAATAAGCAGGCCCGGTTGCTAATAACGACGGCCCCGCTATAATATACCTTCGTAATACAGAGGAAATCAATTTATTTGGAGAAAAAAAAAACTCATAAATCTGGAAAAATCATGATAATTGTGACATTAATACGACGTCATTCTCCTTTGCAATAGCTGAGTTTGTCACAATAATGATTAACTTTTTTTACTCTCGGAAATAAAATTGAGCCGATAAGTGTGAAAGATCGCTTAAAAATGAGAGAACGGGTGGATTTTCAGATTTTTGAAGTAGCCCAGATTGTTTTCTATATTTTTATACATATTTACGAAAAATTTCATGCGGACGGTACAGACGGTGTGGATGCTCTTAAGCTTTTTAGTTCTTAATTTCGTAATCTTTTTGCAGTAATGGCGGATATGAGTTTTATATTGGAGTCAAGAATCAGCGTAACTATATAATAGGATGATACGCTTTAAAGAATAAAATCCCATAGAACGCAATGTATTGGGAATATTTTGGAGTGCTCCTGTAAGAAAACTATAAAGCCTACATGTACCATTTTCAATAGGGTACATGGTACCATAGATAAGAATAATATACATAAATTTCGTCGCTATCGATGCTGCTTACGGGAGTTAGAACACGGACGGACGGACAGAAATCATGAACACTTTTCAGCCTTCTTGGAAAGTGTTAAAACAGGACCTGCCAATACTTAGTTTAAAATAAAATACAAATACCATATCTGCATTTTTTAAGCTAACCATTAACGAAACACTTTACTATGTGTCTGCCACTCAAATAACTTAATACACGATGAAAATTAAACAAATTTTAACTGCATGAGAGGATCTCGACTTAAGAGCAGTTTATTTTTGTTTTTATTTCCAAGAAAACACAAGAAAAACTGTGTGTGTTTTATTTATTTACTAGCAGCTACCCGCGACTGCGTCCGCGTCGGCTTTAGAATTAGGTCCGAGAGAAACGAAGCATGTGTGAATAACAAATATGTTTGCGACTAAAGAAACTGCATTTAAATATTTTGCTTTTTACTTATTTTAAATGAAGTATAATACATGGTAGTATACTTCATTTAAAATAAGAGAGTATGCAGAATTACTAAATTTAGATTTTTTTTCAGGCATTTGGCGAATACAGTTACGACAGTATTTGCGAACTGTTTTGAGTGTTCTTGTAAAAGAAATATTTATGCTATATGCACGAATTTTAGCCTGTGTTAATCAGGAATAGTGCAGATTTCTAAGAGCTGAAAAGTTTCAGAATTGGTTCTGTAGTTAAAGAGATGCCCAAAGAGCGTAATGTATTATAGAATTATTTTGAGTGTTCCTGTAAAGTAACTATTTGCGCTACATGCATGAATTTTAGCCTATAATACTCAAGAATAGTGTAGGTTACTATCAGTGAAAAAAGTTTTGGAATCGGTTCAGTACGTGATATATGCATAAAAGGTAGCCTATAACATTCAGGGTTCCCCCAGTGTCTAAGAGGTTCTTCTCTCAAAACTGGAAGGCGGGAGGTGCCAGGTTCAAACTCCGGTCGCGCCTGTCGACGTAGCCGCTCGCGGTTTTCCGTGTTTTTTTCCAAAACCTCGCGAAAATACGGGCTAGGATCCCTTAGAAAATTCCACACAGAGGAATTCCCCATACAGGCCTAGGACTTTCAATCAGTGAAAAAAGTTTTAAAATCGGTTTAGTAGCTACAAAATTTCCATAGAGCGCAATGCATTAGCATTATTTTGAGTGTCTTTGTAAAAGAATTATTTGTGCTATATGCTTGAAATGTTGCCTGTATGTTAATCCAGGGCATAAGCTATCTTCGTTACAAATTTTTCCAACCAATTTTTGTGCGATTCCGTCAAAAACATCCAAACACATAAACATACACATTTATATTATTGGTAGGATTTGGAAATTTATGAACTTTAAGAAACACATCTGGACTATTCTTGGTTCTTACGTATATTATCCCGGCGGTCATTCCCGTCAAACTGTTTTTTCGTCAAATGAGTTGCCAAACTGTCGCCAATCGTATTCAAAACCATTAATAATTTCATGTGTCTGGCATTTATCTCTGCAAAAAATCACTCGTCTTGGCGGATCGCCGGGATAATACGTAAGTACATTTTCTTTATTTATGCTTTTTAATTTGGCGTAAAATCAACATAATTTCCATACTTATTTATGTTTTCCAAATGCATGTGATTTTGCAAATAGAATTTCTGCTTTATTTCAAAAGCATAAATCATTTTGTGCGGGCGATAAAACGGTTTTTAATTAATAGTTAGAAAAGTAATTAAAATTTCCGAGCCTCAGGTACACTTTACCGAAGTCATGGGCCCAGTCATGCTCAAATTTTCAAAGCTCTGCTTTCTGTAGATTTGTCTGGAGAACATTCATTTTTATTATTAGAGATAGATAGATTTAGCATAAAACTGGCATAATTTCCGTATTATTTAACATTTTTCAGATGCACGTGCTTCTTCATTGTGATGCACGGGCTTCTTCATTCAAATAATAGCATTCCTGTTAGCTCAAAACATGAATCACTTGATACGGGCGAAACTCGCCAAGCATGGTAACGTAAAAACGGTTTTTAATTAATAATTAAAGAAGTAATTAAAAATCTAAAATTCTAAGTAGTCTATAACCTTCTCCAGGGTCCCATCTATATCTAAAACCAAAAATCATCATAATTTATTCAGCGTTTTAGGCGTGAAATGTCATAAACTAACAAACAAACAAACTCACTTTCGCATTTATAGTATTAGGATTTTTTACACTCATCATTTGAAATTATTTACATGGAAAGAAACGAGATGTTGCTGCGTTAGAAACCTTTACCTCAGTTGACTTAAGAAAGTTGTATCAAAAATTTATTTACGGTTCGAAATATGAAGTGTTGATTTTGATTTTATCTTTTAAATTTTTACAAGTCTGATTATGAATAACGAAAATGTCTGCAACGGGATTTGAACTTATTCACAGGCTTTCTAGCAAGTGGCAAGATCGATTAAAAAATTAGCTCGCTATATTTTCGCATTCGGAAAGAAACATGTAAATTTAAAAAAAATACTGTAACAGCCTAAAAACTTAACAAGTTCTGTAATTAAATATTGAAGTTTACCCATTAAAATGTTAAGTGCAATTTAAGAACAGTTAAGTCGTAGTATAAACTAGTTGAGTTCTGTGTTATGTTCAGCCTGCACCAAGAAGTATGTGCCTACCAGGGTTGTGTCTTGACTGGAGGACATTTTGTGGTGTTCTAACATATATTCACGTTACATCTGGAGAAAACCTGCCAAAACTCCGGACCATTAGATTGAGAACCGTGTGATAGGCCTGAACTTGGGACCTTCGCACTTCAGCCGTCTACCATGTTCAGTGTCTTAACCACTCAGCCAGAGTGGGGCCCGCAATATAAATGAATAAAACTTTATTTTTAGCAATACCCGATGTTCGGCTCTGAAGTATCGTGCGACCTTCCCTTTCAATTGCCGTCCGCGACGAGAAGTGACTTGACTCCACTTATATCGCGTGAATATAGCGATCCTGTTCTTTGATTTAGTTTTAAAATGTATCTCAAAGAATTTTGCATGAGTCAGCATACTTCCCCCGTTTGTAACTTCTTGAGGGATTAAAGTATTTTGTGATGCCAGTAGAATGTGCTCTTCTATTGGAGGGAGTCAAGACTTTCTTCTTCTCAAATGATCTCGAAAAATCGACTATTTTTCGAGATGCCTAATTGAGTATTTTCATTTGGTCACAATTCAAAAGAAATTTCTTTTCAAAGACCTCACAGAAGGTTGCTGCACGGACCGTAACCAAGCGGTACAAACAGGGTCCGTGCGACGGGCGCCTTATTAAGTTATAAGGGCGTCACATATAAGCGACGTCATCCCATAGCTACAGGGAGTAAAGGACATTCTTCTGGCAAATTTTACAACTTTTAAATGACCACTGAGGATACACCGACAAAAATAATTAATGTGTTTAAACCTCAAACCCCTTACAACGAAAAGAAAACGTTTCTGCTGCCCTCTATTCCAATGCATTGATTGCTCTGTTCAGCTACAGAAAAAAAGGCTTGTGAGTGTTGGCCTGTATGGTTCCGTAGGATGGAGGCGTCCTAATTATTTTTCGGCCCGGGTGGCACAAATTTTAGTTGCAAACTATTACTACACCAACATCTACAATAACTACACCAAGATCTACTACAACTACACCAAGATTTACTACAGCTACACCAAGATCTACTACAACTACACAGAGAAGAAAATTCAGCTCTGAACAAAATTTAAGAGCTGACCTTCGGTTGGTATAAAATAAAGATAAAGGACCGGCATTTTTATGTATGCGCTTGTTAATGAAATTACTGCAGGTCATTACTTTTGATTTATATATATTAAAGAAAAGAGTATTTCCGAAACAGCTAACTTTCCAAGAAATCCCGCCCAGTTCTTTCGTTATCTTACTAATTAATTTCTAATTTTTAGTACTTATCATACTAATTAACTTCTAATTTTTAACGTTCCGAAAAAAATACATATTATTAGACTAGAAAATATTATGCTCTTAAAAGAGATTCGGAGAAGTAATGAAAACCATAGCTTTATTGGAACGAAAAATATCCTGTTCTTATCCAAGGCTAACAAATTTACATCCCACATGAAGCAAGTATATGCTACTTGCTGCCTAGTATTACACAAATTTAATATCAGTTTTTTCTCATACGTTTTAATTTTGATAGATATTATTTAAATTATTTATTTGTTGATTTATTCTAAGTATTGATGTTTAGCTAATTAGGGCTGTATTTCAAAGGGTTTCTGATTTTCTGGTTTCAGTTTCACTTTAAATTACTATTGTTAAAGTTTAGATGTTATCGATATTACTCTTGTTAAAGTTTAGATCTTAATAACAGCACTGGAGAAGGCTGATCTGCGTTAAATTGTGCGATTTATCATTGAAAAGATTTTTTTTCTTTCAATACTGTAATATTTGCACCCCATTGTGTCTTTTGGGATTTATTTTCTAGTCTTTTATTCGGAAAGATTTCCTATGTGAATGAGATTCAAACTTTAATACCTCCAGTTACTTTTGACGCATATTCCGTGGAAGCTGAAATCCTATTTTATTTCCGAGAGTAAAAAAAGGTGAATATCATTTGCGTGACAAAATTAGCTTTTTCAAGTGACTATGATGTCATCATAACGGCTATCAGACTTTGAGGGTCAAACTGTGCGATTCGAATTCGTTTAAAATAGTTTTTCCAGATAACACAGTTTCATTTTTTTTTCATTAAAATAATCGCCTGCTTGAAGCATTTATATAAGAGAGGATGTTCCCAGCGAAACAAAATCGTACGAATTTGAAAAGTTTCCTCGCGTTTAAAGGAGAGCATCAAATTTGATTTGGGTATATAATAAAAATTGAATATGAACTTATTTATTTTAGGTGGTCGAAGATCCAATATATTAAGTGGAGACATTTTTTTGTCAAATGTTTTTCTATCTCCCGATGTAATTGCATCGACAACGGGCTTTGACTTCTAGTTCATCCATAAAGACCGTATGTAAACAAACCAAAAGCATTACTTCTGGCGAAATAAGAGACGTGTTTTTACTTCTTGTCTTTTTGATGTGCTGTAAGATCATCCTTTTCGATAAGTCTTGATCGATTTTTTTTTTTTCCTGAAAATGTAGGAAAACAAAATCTGCCATACATGCAAATAAATCTAACTAAATATGAAAATATGAAAAGTTAATATGAAAACAATAAGAAAATGTAAATGTAAAATATGAATCGATCGTAACTTTGGTCACAAATTTTTAGTAATCAAGAAAAACAGTACGGTGCAAATATTACACAAGGGCTTTGAAGGACCTTTTAGGTTCATGATAGCGAATGTGCTGCAACGCATGTAATACTTTTACTTTACCAACATTAATAAAGTAAATTAGAAAATTTTTATGTATTAAAAACAAATTTTAGATTACACTTCAATAACTGAGATACTACGTTATTTAGAAACCTCACCTTAGATGTGATGCACACTAAGCTATCACGTGCGTGCAATATGCACACAAGTGTGCACTTTACATGTGCAATACGTGCACGTACACTACGTGTGAACTTGCATTTATTTATGTATTTATTGGTAAATAAAGTACGTTTATCATATTTTTTTACAAGGATTTGAAAGCATTATTTAAAACGTATTTTCTTATAGATATAGATTTAGATATAGTTATTTTATGCAATTTTACATAGGATGTTCCCACACTTTCGAAACGATTTTGAAGAAACTTATAAATACACAGACAATTATTAGAATTTTATTTTCTAGTACGCTCGAACTTATAGCCCATATATTAAACTATCCTATTACATCTTAATTTCCATGATAAAAGAGCTTTTCTTAAAATATCAACGTTATTGTTTTTTCAACTCTTTCATAAGAATTTTCCCGAGTCCATCAAATGCTTTGTGATGCCGCTTATAAGGAGCATGTTTGTAAAATTCAAATGCATTATAATCCATAATGTGCACATCAGCGAACGTTATCAGTATTTTGGTAAACATGGATTTCTCCGAAAAAGAGTACTTAAAGAACATTTTTGCGTTAATACCAGTGGGTTTCGATGTAAAATGGTTGAAACCGACAACTTTTCATTTCACTCCTCTTTGATCGTTTTTTTCGTTCCTTTGAATTAAACCTGTGGGTGTTGAAACATATTTTTGATTGTAATCCAAGATCATTTTGGCATTTTTTCCTACTTTTATTTATTTTCAAATTTACTTTATAAGACAATTCATTATAAAGCTAAAAACCTTAAAACCTTTAGCAAAACTTACGGTGTTTTCTCTAAATCAATAGTTTATGTACAGGGTGATCATAAATAAACTTCCTCCATATATGGACCTCTTGCCGCCGCCGTTCCGTTCAACCAATCGACATGACATATACTGTATATAACGGCGTATAGCACGCTCTGGTGTATAACATGCATTAGTAAATTCAGAATATGTCAAGCAATGTATTTTATGTTTTATATTCTGCATTATATATTCGGCGTAAGATAAGAACACGAGAAAAGGAAGTCACTTTTTGAAGCTGAAAGTGCGTGTTATACGCCGAGATATGCGGTAATTATTCAGAGATATGCCCTCGAGATCGGGATTATTTCAAACAACAGAGCTCGCACGATTACCGTTACAGTGAAAAAGTTTCGAAAATTTCCAATGGCAACGCCCACTCTTTGCCGGCGAAAATCAATCAGCGCACTGAAAAATCTTAAATAGCGCTCGAACGATAAACGTGTGACGAAGGTGGCATGAAACATTTACAAAAAAGAACATTGTAAAGAGCCAAAGTCAACACAGAGAGAAAGTGCATTGACACAGTTCGCATTAATTCACTGGAATAGGCAGTAGAAATGTTAAACTAACAGTAAGGCACCTGCAAAATCTTAATTCCAATAAAAAGAACTTTACCCTCCTCTCTTGAACTGTCATTGTTTCACTACAATTCTCTTCTTTGCAAATGTTTTACGTCGCCAATTTTCATCATACATGTATCGTTCGAAACTCTTATGATTTTTCAATGCGCTGATGAACTTTCACAGAGAAAAAGTAGGTAATGCCATTGGAAAATTTTGAATTATATTTTCACTGTAACCGTAACCGTGAGAACTCTATTGTTTTAAACAACCCCAATCTCGAGCGCAAATTTCTGAATAAGTATGTCTGAAATCTTATCTCGATTACTTGAACGGAACAGCGTCTAGAGGTCCATATATCATGGAAGATTTTTTATGACCACCCTGGGAAGATTTTTTATGAGAAAAGGAACTCACTTTTTGAAGCTGAAAGTGCCTGTTATACGCCGAGATATGCGGTAATTATTCAGAGATATGCCCTCAGAGATATTTCTCCTATTTTTCGGTCATATATCGACCTTTTTAACACTTTCCAACAAAGCTGAAGTGTTTAGGATTTCGGTTTGTCTGTCCGTCCGTCCGTCTGTGCTCTAAATGTGCATCGATTTCTACAAAATTTATATGTGTTATTCTTATCTACTGCACCATGTACCCTATTGAAAATGGTCTATGTAGCATTTTCAACAGGAGCACTGTTTTTCTACAGGAGCACTCAAAATATTCCAAATACATTGCGCTCTATGGGAAGTTATTCTTCAAAGCGTATTATCCTACAATATTGACTTCAAGATAAAACTTTTTCCGCCATTATGCCTAAAAGATTTTTATACGGTCCCCCGGTCCTATCAGTTATAGTTAGAAACTTTTTCTTTATGCAATTTCATGCACAATAAAAATTTTAAAAAATCATCCTTCTAGGACCAAAATTCACCGGGTTACAGCAGCTCAAAGTCCTGTGAAACAGTGGGGGTTGTATACAAAATGAAATTGTGAAAAATCAATGTACATGGTTTTGAGCTTTGTAATATTTATCAGCAATTTCATTAACTATTTTCTGAATATAGATTGCAATAAGGAAGATTCACCTTTAACTATGTGTATCCAATAAAGTAACATAAAAATATAGCTTATGCTGAAAGCAGAATTTTTTAAACAGTTTTTTAAATGAACTGGCGTTAAATAACTTCCTTGGACTGCAATCTAAATATGCACCCGTGTAGAAAACTCTTCCTGTACTTTGCGTAGCACACTCTTATGTTACGGAAAAAACACTCAAAATACTGGTGTTAAACGATAACATAAATAAAAACTTTGTGAAAAAACACACATAACATGTCAATTATAACACGTTACGATCGTTTCGACCAAAAATAATTTTTGGTCGAAACGATCGGGTTGTTGTCGTGGACAATGCCTAATCGGCAAGTGCCCGCACGCGAAAAAAGAAAATAGAAAAAATTTAGGATGCAAACATGAGCACGTCGAACCAGGTGTATTTTTACACATTTCGCAACATTTTTAGTGTTTTGACGAAATTTCTCCAGTCATGGTTTGTTTTAATTCATCGCCATTTGCAGGAATTCTCTAGAGAGACCCTATCTGCGCGCGAACATATTGAACGTTTGCTGAAAGGTGTGATCATGTAAAAAATTTGAATTAAATTATGTTTTCAAAAATAAAATTGTCACGGGAAAAAGTAACACTGTGCGTCTCCATTTCTGTTTTACCTCATAAATAAATTTGTAACAGTTCAACAATGCAGAAAAAATCCTCCCACACTTAAACAAGGTTCAAACAGTTTTATTTGAGTTTTAGAAAACTTGCCACATCCGTCAGATTTAAGGGTAGTTAGAAAAACCAAGAGTTAATCTTTTAAATTGATCACCCTGTACTAACATAAACTGGAAACGCGTTTTTATGACAATATGAACTAAAAAGTAAAAAATACTGTTTAAATGTAAAGATTTTATACAACAGCAATATGACGGTGTACAACTCGGTTGAACCTAACTTTTGAATGAAGCTTAAATTAAGAGAGGCGCAAATGTCGCCAAGTTTGCATGACTTTTGGCGGTACATTTATATATTAGATAAAGCTCTGTTGTAAGTTAGTTTTACAACGTCGTAAGTTTCAATATTTTCTTCAAACGAAGTAATATTGACTACTGTGCGAAGTAACCGGAACGTGAAAACTACTGTGCGAAATAACGGACTCAACCAGACTACCCGGGTCAGAGCGTGACATCATAAATTTAAAATTGTGTGAAATTATTAAACTCTTTAGCACAGTTTAACTCGTCCTATTCGCAATTTGAACGATTCTAAATAGCTCCTCGAGATTACACAGTTTGATTTTTTTTCGCGAGACTGAACCATGGAGGATTTTAATATTTGGATTGGAACCAGCTTGGATATTTTTCACCACGGAGAGATGAATTATTTTGCAGTGTGCTACTCCAATCTGACAAGAATTATGCTTAAAAATATATCGAAAGATGTTTTAACGACAACCATTATAAAAAATATTTATAGTTTATGCTAATGCATAAATTGCAAAGAATCACCAAAGAGTAGAAAAGCAACCGCTGGTTTTAAATATCTAAGCTGTTTCTTTAAATTGAGCATTAAAGAAAGAGAAACGAAGATAGATAATATAAGTAATAGATAGCATAAGCAATAGGTAGTATTAGTAGATTTGTTAGGAGAATATGGATTAAAGCACAGTATACCACGCTAATCAATATTTAGTGAAATTAAAAGTATTCTATTCATCAATTTTCATCGGTCGTCTTACAACTAATTAAACTATAATCCTTCGTTGCGTTAATATATCCCGCGATAGTTTCAACAAAAGGGATTACCTGAACTTTTTTGTTTTTAGATTTTGTTACGATCATATTTTAGGAAAATATTCCTATCCTACCGTGCGAAGAACGGTCTCGCAGCTTGTAAACTATACATTTTATTATTAGTGTCATTTTTTATGGTGAGCTTAGAAAAACATATTGTTAATTAACTTTTGGAGGCCAGTGTATTTCATGCAGTCAAAAAACAAGAAAAATACAATTGATTTCACACTGTCTAGGAATTATAGATTTTCAACAGCAGTGCGTGCTTCGAAAATGTTTTTTAAACCTCAACAAATAAAAATGAATGACAAGGCTATTAAAAATATCGGTTTTCACTTTACATAAGCACTATTTAGGAAACAACTTTTTTGCTTCATTCATTTGCGGGTGAAAATTTTTTCAATTACATCTTAAAGTTACCTTTGAAAACGCATTAACGATATTGGATCGCTTTTCTATATCTCAAACAATAGCGACATGCCAGCTTCCAATTGGAACGAAAGCTTTCATAAATTATCTCGATTTCGATTTTGTTTTGAGCTATCTATTTTGCTTTAAACAGCGGCCGATAACAGAAGAGCATTTTCTGGGGATAAATTACAAGGCAAAAACATATTCGCATTTGTGCAAAACTCCTGTTTCGCATATATATATTTATGCACATGCTGATATGTTTCTGGTGGTCTTAAAACTCATTTAGATCAGTGGAATACAGTGAAAATGCATGCAGAAAACCATCCTTGTTCACCTGCCAAACGCTATAACACTAAAAATTTCGAGTTAGTTTTCAACGCATGTTTACTAATGGGCATTGATATCAGTCTCGAAAAATCATCTCGTATGAAAGTTATCTGCAGCAAAGTGCTTGGAGTAATTTTCAATATATTGTTGGCATATTATGTCATTGTGTTTGCATATAATTTCCGACCAGAAGGACTTTTTATAGTCTATAATCTCCAGTACTTTCTGGCTAATCTGGTTCGCTTGCATCTCGTTCGGAATAAAAGCAGAGTATCACAAATATGCAAAGATATGATGCTGAAAAGATGTGTTCTGTTTGGTCAATCTCAAAGATCTCTCAAAACTTTAATCATAGTGAGTTTGGTTGTTAATGCCTTTGTGTATTTTTTCCTGGCTTCTTCATCATTCATTGGAAATCGTTTTGAAGAAGGTATAAAGAATAAGTTTTTTGGCTACACTTCAGCTAATATATACGTCACCATTCTTTCAGAATCAATTTCACTAATTATTCACTTTGCTGATTTTATCTTCCCAGGTCTTGCGTCAATACTACTAGGCTTGATTTATTTCGAACTTGGCAATTTGGTTTGCGACTTGAAGGCGAAAGTCGGCAAAACACTAACCCCTTGGGGGAGCACGAACCTGGTGTGCGAACTGGGGGTGCACGAAATCAACCACTGTGCCCACCTTTTGGTCAAGACGTCTCAAGTCGTTCAGCAAGTCGACGACGTAGTTTCCAAACCCTTATTTTACTTACTTGCGTTGTTCATGGTACAAATCCTGGTACTGATTTCGGGACTTACCCTTAAATCAATTGGATTATATATGAACCTGGGTAGAAGTATTCTTTTAGCCGGTGTATTCGCCGCCCTTCTCCTGATAGTGGGACTTGCTTCTCGGATTCCGGAAAGTTACTCTGCTTTAAAAAACATCATCCTGGCATCCGACGTCGTACGGCAAAGACTTCTGACTGGAAAGACTGAAGCCTCGATCTACGCGGGTCTCCTTCAGTTATCCAATGATCTCACTGGCTGCTATTATTTAACAGCCTTTGGTGTCGTCAAAATAGAAAAAAGTGTGGTCTTGACTGCGTTATGCGCATGCATATCGTACGGGGTATTATATTTTCAACTATTGAAGGATCCCTAGAACCTTTAATGTGAAATTTAACCTTTTATGAATTCTTTACCACCATGACGACAGAGCTTGTCTCATACATGCTACCTTGTATCTCTACATTTACCTTCCTCTATCACACACGGATTGATAAATTAACAAAATTGTAGCGAAATATTACTTACTAGCCGCCCCATACTTTAGTGTTCTTCATTCTCAGTGCAAAATTATTGGCACTCAGGGGCGTAGCCAAGTGGGGGGAGGGGGTTAGGGGCTCATAACCCCCCCATGAGAAATACAGAATGTATATTCTTCACTACATCACACACGCGTATACATATATATAAGTTGTAGTAGTCGTAACCCCCCCCCCATGAAAAATTTCTGGCTACGCCCCTGTATGGCACTCATTTTAGTTGTCCAGATTATTGAACTCCTTACAACGAAAATCATGTTTCTTTGTTTTAACCGTATTTGCCATTAAGTAACACCAATGTTAATGTGTCAAAGTTAGCAACGTGATGTTTTTATAGTTTCATTATTTAATACGTATCCTTGGTTACAATGAGATCAAAAGAAACAGGAAATGGCTAAAATGTGCTTTTGCACGCTGCATGGTGGCATTTTATTTGAAAGGGTATGAGCGATAGACACGCCAAGTACTGTAAATCGGCATTTTAAATCTTTGAAAGATCCGGAAGATCCTGTATTTCCGCATGTGCATTATTGTTATTTGTAATCTATCTACTGCGTCACATACGCAAGTAAAAGTAACCAGTAACGAATATGATTGCTCCATTTGATGTCATTGAACTGTTCACTTGGATTTTTCCCACATGTGTTATTGTTATTACGCTAATGTTTACATCTAGGTGTTGGCGTCCGCAGCTTAGAAATATCGTCGATTTTAGCACCGCATACGTTAGCGTAGTATGTATTACTTTTTCTCCAGATGATGAATATGTTAAAATTTATTCCTAGAATACTTGACGGCGACACCATCTCGAATAGGATGTGTTGTAAATGACATTTTTGTCCTGATTGTGATGTCGACGAGTTTTGAAGTGAATTAAAATTAATGATACGTAATTTCACACAGATTCAATGTATGTATATGTGACATTTATATGCATATTATCGGAAAATGTGTCTAAAAGCATGAATAAATAAGTGATATTATCCATTTATTTGCAGAGACAAATCAATGTTTTGAAATAATCAAATATTATGTTTAAAAATCTAAAGAATGTTGAATAATTGAAGATTAATAAAGAATTTTTGCAATTAAAAATTATTGAGGCTTATTAAGTTTACATTAAGGGGTAATAGGAGGAGTTAAAAAATCGATTTTTTAAATTTTAATTTTATTTGAAACCTTTAGTTATATCTGGACATTTTGATCCCAATTTCATGCGATTATTTCAACTAGAAGCGGAGATACACATAAAAAGCTTTATGAACGTTTTGTAGTTGAACACAATAAGGTAACTTAAAAAGTGCGTTTTCTAAAAATACATTTTCTATGAACTATCCGTAAGATAACCCAAATTTCTGATTCAAATCTTCACGAAGCTTTACTGGAACTATAGTTATAACTGGTATCATTATATATAGAATGAATTAATATTAAAAATTAAGTGAGAGAGAAAAGGTTTTGAAAATTTTAACAGAAACATAAGAAAAAATTAAGTTTTTTCAAATTTAATTTAAAATACAATTCAAAAATTCTAAATTTAAATATTTTCTTAAATATTAATTCTTCTATAAAATAAATGTTTTACTTTATTTTGCAAGAAACATTTTGTTTATAAGCGCATTTTAAATTAACTTATCTTACGGATAGTGACACGAATTATTGAAAATGTATCCTACTAAAATATAAATGTTAATGTTTCTATGTATGTTTATTACTATATCCTGTTCTCACGGTTTGGATGAAATTTGGAGATACTTGGTTTTTTGAAAGAAAACAAAGTTTTCATACATATTATAAAGGCTGTCAAAATAATGCTCTCCACTGAGAATAGTGTCTGTATTATTAATAGTTCTCCTACAGGAGCACTCAAAAGAATTCCAATACATTACAGTCTGTGGCATTTTAGAGACAGTTATACATTTCCAGCACAAGACAATAAGTATACATTTTTATATTCTTCAGTCAAACGTTGGCAAAAGAAATTAAAGGTCTTTTACCGGGTCTCATAAAATTGCATTTATAGTGATAGTACAACTTATAATCCTATCTCCGAAATCTCGCCAGTTTTAAGGAAAATGCATTGCCAAAATTTGTCGCAAAAGTATTTGTGTGTTGAAAAGTGTTTTATAATCTATGCTTTTTGCATAATTTATCTTTCTTGTTCTATTGTATCCAAGTGTATCCAATTGCATCAATATCCAAGTATTTACAAGCCTCATCAATCGTAACCACACATTTCATTTCTCACCTGCCAAATAATTTTCATACAGCAATCTGCTGCGCAGAGTCGTACTTTGGTAAACGTTGGAATTAGACTGTGAATATCGTGTTTTTAACACTTTCCAAGAAGGTGAAGGTTTTCAAGAAGTGTTTATGATTTCGGTGTGTCTGTCTGTCCGTCAGTCGGTCCATGTTCTAACTCCCGTAAATATGCATCGATTTCGACGAAATTCAAATATGCTATTCTTATCTACTGCACCATGTACCCTATTGAAAATGGTCTATGTAGCATTTATAGTTTTTCTACAGGAGCACTCAAAATATTCCCAATCCATTGCGCTCAGTGGGAAGTTATTCTTTAATGCGTATCATCCTTACTACATAGTTACGCAAAGATCCCTGACTTCAAGATAAAACTTTTTTCCGCCATTACTGCCAAAAGATTACAAAGTTAACACAAAAAGCTTATTAACATCTGTACTGCTATACAGGGGCGTAGCCAGAAATTTTTCATGCCGGGGGGGGGGGGAGGTTACGACTACTGCAACTCACATATATGCATACATGTGTGTGATAAGGGAGTGAAGAATATACATTTTGTATTCCAAAAAATTTCTCATGGGGGTTTTGACCCCCATAACCCCCCCCCTCTTGGCTACGCCTCTGCTGCTATATAAAATGAATATTTATATTTTTAACTTACCTACACGTTTGAATGATTTCAATTTGTTCTGTTGTCCACCCGCCCAGTGTTCTAGCTGTCGTAAATATACCCCGATATGTGCTATTTCTTTTTTATATGTACAGTACCATGTACCCTATTGAAAATAGTGTAAATAGCATTTACAGTTCTTTCACAGGGAATAAAAATCAAATACATCGCACTCTATGAGCAGTCGTTCTTGGAAACGTATTTTAGAGATTCGGGTTTTTGAAAGAAAATAATGTTGGCATATATAATATTAAGGCTCTCAAAGTAATGCTCTCCATTGAAAATAGTGTCTGTATTATTAATAATTCTTCTACCGGAATACTCAAAAAAATTCCAATCTGTGGCATTTGAGAGACACTAATACATTTCTAGCATAAGACTATGAATGAGTAAAAAATTTTAAGATTCTTCAGTTAATCGATGGAATTTTTTTAATCTCTTTCACAGGCAAAAGAAGTTCAGGCAGTTCATAAAATTGCATTTATAGTGATAGTAGAACATTATCTTATCTCCGAAATCTCGCCAGATACATTGCGAAATCTGATGCAAAACTATTGATGTGTTGGAAAGAATTTTATAATCAATGCGTTTGGCATGATTTAACTTTCTATTTTGTTTTGATTAGCTTTAAATCTGATTTTATATTTTTGTTTACAGTTCTTCTACGGGTGTTTATTGATTTTTCGATAATTCTTTTTAAAACAGAAGATGCGACTTTCTGTATAATACCATATGTACTTACTTTGTTTGGTATGCATTTTTTACCATTTGCGCACTCAAATAGCTTGAGTGCAAAAAACTTGAGTGCGTTAATTAATTTATTTTTTAACACTTTCCAACAAGGTTGAAAAGCGTTTATGATTTCGGTTTGTCCGTCCGTCTGTGCTCTAACTCGCGTAAATATGCAGAGATTTCTAGGAAATTCATATATGTAATTTCTATGTACGGTACCATGTACCCTATTCAAAATGGTGCATGTAGCATGTATAGTTCTCCTACAGGAGGATTCAAAAGATTTCCAATACATTACGCTATATGGGAAGTCATTCTTTAAAGCGTATTTTAGAAATATGCGGCTATTTGAAACGAAGCAAAATCGATATATGTTATTAACGATTACAAGATAAAGCTTTCTATCGAAAATAGTGTTTGTATCGTTTATAGTTCTACAGGAGTACTCAAAATACTTCCAATACTATGCTGTCAATGGCAGTATAGTGACAGGCATCCATTTAAAGTATATTATTATCTTACAACATAATTAGCTAATGATCCGCCCCCTCGAAAGTTGCGCCAAATGTCGCCAATGTTGGCAACTTTTGGGATAAGTCACCAAATATGGTGCCCCAAAAAGACATTTGAAAAATGAACGGAGCTTGGCTATATTTTCATTACTTGACCGGAAATCGAATAATATCTCTCTAATCTAAAAAAAAGTAAAGGCCGCTGTCGACGCTGTCAGAGCTTGTTGACCTATCTTCTCCTAAACCGTTGGGATTTGAATTTCGAGAAACATGTTCGCGAATGCGAAAACTCCGAGGAACCTGATAAGGTGACTTGAATTTCGAAAATCGAATTATTTTAGAAGATATTAATAAAAAACTGAAAACATAAACCGAATGGTTGCCAGATTTGGCATAAAATCATTCATTCCTTTGCAACAAAGCGTTTCCAAGTATCTAGAATCGCGTGAAATTTACAAACATCTATTAGAATTACGCCCATTTTACACCAAAATAAAAACTATATGAAATAAGTAACTCAAAATGTGTTACACAAAGTTGACAATTTTCAAATAGTAAGTTCGCTTAGACAATAGGAGTTTAGAATGAGCGATTATTCGTTTTTCCAAAACAGAATAACTAACATCTTGAAAATGAAAAATAATTAAAATGCAGATTATTTTAAAGCCGGTTCGGTCCAGCTGGATTATTTGCTACCAGTAGCGGTAGAAATATTTGCGGCGTTAATATTTGCTAGCGCGACAAGATGGTATAGTTCGTGGTGCTAAGTACGCCAATCTGCAAACGATTATGTAAATGAAAATATGTATAACGGTTTTCCGGGAACCTTAAATGAACAGTAATTATAGGTTGTGAGCCTGTGTAAATTGCCAAATAATGAAAAGTCGCCATTGGTGGCAAGCTATCCTACCTGTTCAGTAGTTTTTATCAAAGTAAACATATGAATTACTGTTTTCTTAGAGCTAATTATTAACTATACATATACGCAAGTCGCCAAATTATGAAAATTCGCCATAATTGGCTAATACGCAAGGCGTCCCATGGGTTTCACATAATTACAAATAGTGCGAGGTTTAAATTTTTATGTTCCAAGCAATATGCAAGAACCAAGCAATGTGTAACTCGGTAACATTCTATCTTATCCAACGTTTGGGTTTTGTTTGTTGAAATTATGTCTTTTTTACGAATAAGTCTTCTTAGGGGCCCAATGCCTCATACGAAATGCGAGCGTAGCGAGTCTAGGGGCCTTGGCCCCTAGTCTATTGTAATAATATTAAGATATGTCGATTTCATTGGGAATTTTGAAAATTCGTTACTCGCACTGTAATTAACCGATTCAGTGACCTGTCTAGGAGTGAGAAGGGGGTGGGGCTTTTGTCGTTCCGGGGAATTTTTAAGGGATTATAACGCATTCACTGATTTACATGGAACAAAACTGAAAACTTTGATTTTTTAGCGCGTGATGCATTAATTTTAGACTGCTAAAACTTAAAAGAATAAATGTCTCGCTCTCCGTATTCGTGTAATATCGTTATGTTGTATAATAGGAATGTTTATATTTTTAATACTTTCCAACAAAGTTGAAAAGTGTTTATGATTTCAGTTGGTCTGTCTTTCTGTCCGTCCGTACACTAACTCCCGTAAATATGGATCGATTTCTACGAAATTTATATACGTTATTCCTATGTACTGCATCACGTATCCTATTAAAAATAGTGTTTGTATCATAAAACGTTCTTTTACAGGACTGCTTAAAATAATTCTAATACATTACGGTTAATGGCAGTTTAGAGAGAGGAAACTATTTAAAGCACAATAGAATCCTACTATATAATTAGTTAATGATCTAACGACAATTGCGTGCTCCCTTAAAAGTTGCTCTAAAAGTCGCCAATATTAAAGAATTTTGCAATAAATCTCTAAATATGGTGCAAAAAAAAGTTCAAAATATTAATAACCCTTAAAAGAATACACTCTCTGTAAAATTTTCGCTCTCTGTTATATAAGAAGATTAACTATATTTTCAACTTTCCGGCAAGACTGTGAGGTGTTTGTGATTTCGATTTTTCTGTCCACCGTTCCATGCTCTAACTGCTGCAAATATACATCAATTAGTGCGAAAATTATATTTATTCTCCATGCACAGTACCGTATACTTACTGAAAATGGTGTATGTAGCATTTATAGTTTTTTATTGGATCCAAAAGAAAAGAAAAATCTAATACATCACGCTCTATGGTCAATCATTCTTGAAAGCATATCTCTATTCTAAAAAAAGTAGCGTACGCTGCCGCCGCCACCGCCGCTGTCAAGAGCTTGTTCGGCTATCTCCTCCTAAACAACAGGTATTTGAGTTTCGACTAAGGTGT